>JASTWR010000691.1:0-88292 GCA_030770355.1 Harpagoxenus sublaevis
TAGGTTATGTCCAGAAACAAATTATGTCCCGAGAGATGTTTACGGAAAATTCTTTTTTTATTTTGTCTATATGGCAAATTAAAATTTTTTTGTTGCACTTGGTGCACTGTGCAGTTTTTTAACATATGGAAATAATCTTCCATCTCTCTGCTTTCTGGCTGTACAGCAATCCTGTATTACAGAATATCTAAACTTAATAGATATCATTACTGTTTGGCGTATCGCCCTGCATGTATATATTTTATAACATTTAATTTTCTCCTTGCTTTGTTTATGTTGTAGAATTATTATAGTGCTTTATTAAACTCGTTTAGCATATTTAGTTATATTGACTTGCATATTTGATTGTTAGTTGCTAATTGTTAATATTCGCGTGACGTCGGTGGATCGCGATTAGGACAATCTTGTAAATCATGCGACTCACCAATTGGTGCTGCCATCGTTGATCCACTGACGGCAGCGATTACCCCCAAAAAGGGAGCAAGTACTCGCTCGCGACTCGTTTCAGGACCGCGAGCACGCACTCATCGCAGAACCGCTCATCCATAAAGAGCTTTCAAACGCGCACAAAGTTTCGGACGTCCGACCGCGATCTTCCCCCCACTCTTGGGGACCGATCTTTCGCCTGCTTTGCTTGCTCGTGCTTTCGCCCGCTTGTGCCTGCTTGTGCCTTCTTTACGCCTTGCTCCTGAGCCTGCTTGCCTGCCTGCAACCTTGTGCCTGCTGCATCCGCCTGCATGTCGGACCGGCAGAGCCTGGCCACGTGGGGATACGACAAGGACGGGACGAGAGTCGGAGTCAACCGGGAGACGACGGGCGCCCGAGCGGTGAGTCGCTTTTAGTCGTATGCATGCGCTTTCGCTTTCTTTCGCCTATTTTGCTATCTTTGTCGCGAGGGGATTATAATTACCCCCCTCTGGTCCTTTGAGCATAGCTAACCTTGCCCCCCGGGGATAGCGTTAATACCCCCCCGCACAATTACATTGTGTAGTATAATATTAAGCAAAACAAATAATTACTCATAAGGTGCGCCTGTTTCTTCTGTCGTTTGTTCAAATATTTGATTGTGCACTCTAGGTGATGCCTGACTTTGTAATTTTCCAGAGGAATGCGTAATATTTATTGGTAAATTTGAATTTGAATGCCTGTATTGTGTGAATAAAAATAAAAGAGTAAATTATTAGATATATATAATAAAATAAATAATTATTTTTATATATTACAATTTTACAAATTACTTAATGCTATATAAACTTTTTATAGATGGTAATTGGTATTAGAATAAAGATTTGTATTATGAGAAGGAAAGTTGGAAAAAATAGAAAGAGAACGTTAATATAAGCAATTCTAATTTTTTGAAATTATTTGCAAAATAATTAATAAATTATTATTATTACGATTTGAAAGGCACATTGATAAAATTGCAAATAAATTATTATTTTGATGCCCTAATAGAAACTTTTATTTTATATAGCTATTGGTTTTTTTAATCATTAAAACAACCTGTATTCTCGAAGCTCGGATCTTAGCTCGCGGCGTGGTCAGGGTCGAGAAAAAGGCGCGGAGGAAAAACGCTTACACTTCAGGTCTTTGTAGTCCAGTCAAAATACGATTAGACCTAGAAAAAATTGCAACAAAAGGTTTTATTACGTCAATGTGTTCAGAAAAATATACTGAACAACATATCCAAATTCCGCCATTTTCCGCTATCCCTAAGTATGTTTTTTATTAACAATTTATAAACAAATTCGTTTTTCTCCACAAATACGATAAATTTTGAAATTTTTGTAGAGATCAAAGTTGTAGAACAGACAAATATCTACAAAAAATGTTCTATAAGTTTTTTTCGTACATGCAATACTTTTCACGTAATAAATTTTGCAAGATATACGCTGCGCGGTAAGCGCTGACAGACGTCAAACAAACTGAAGCGTCGCACGCGCGCACAAAAAATGTTATATCTTTTGAACGAATCATCGTACAGAAATGATCAAAGAATCGTTGAAAAGCTGAAACTTTCAGCTTTTTAATGCGATTTGGTTCGTTATTCTGCGACAATTTTGGAAAATTCTACGATGGTTTAAACAAATTGTTACATGCATTTTTGCCTTTTTTTATAAAATCAGCCACAAGTAGGTTCCAAATTGTTTAACAAAAAAGCGCCAGCAGGATATTACAGTATATACTTCATACTTTGACCCTACCAGAGGGAAAAAATTAAAAAAATTTTTTTCTTTAAAATCAAGCTATTGACATGTCCAGTCGAAATACGGAAAAAGGGAGGGTACCTACAAAAAATTGCAACACAAGATTTTATTACGTCGTTGTGTTCAGAAAAATATACTGAACAACATATTCAAATTCCGCCATTTTCCGCTATCCCTAAGTATGTTTTTTATTAACAATTTATAAACAAATTTGTTTTTCTCAACAAATACGATGAATTTCGAAATTTTTGTAGAGATCAAAGTTGTAGAACAGACAAATATCTACAAAAAATGTTGTTATGAATTTTTTGAAATATCTCATATTATTTGAGATATTTGCAATAAGAGCTACTAGGCTACATGCGGAGCGGCGAATTCTAAGACAGCCGTGTGCTTGTTAGAACTCTCCGCTCCGCACTTTCTTCCATCTGTCCTCCTCGTTATCCCACTTAACCTCCCTTCCGTCAATCTATATCCTTTTATTCGTCATTATCGCTGATCTCTCTTTCAATCTCTCCTCTTTTGCCTTCTTTACCATCCTGTGTCTATTCGTCCTTTCCTCCATCGTTAACTCTTCGCCTACACCTACCACCTACCTCTCCTCCATATCTCTTCATTCTTTTTCACCATTTCTTCTTTATCCTCTTCTTTCTCGAGCTCTACAAATACCTCTGTTCTCTTCCCTTTACCTGTTACCTCCTTTACGCTCCTTATCGGGACTTCCTTCCTACTGCCCACTCCATAATCCTCTCTATGTCCTCCCTTCTTTCTTTCGGCCCTTTACCTATAACCCTTCTCCATATTAAGCTCCTTTTTCTCTTCTCACATCTCTCTCTTTCTTCTTCTTCTTCTCTCAGCTTTCTCTCTCTTTCCTTCTTCTCTCTTTTTCTTTTCACTTCCTCCTCTTTGCTTTCCATCTTCCGCAATAGACTACCTTTCTCTATATCATACTCTTCTTTTTCCTTCTTTTATTCCCTTCTCCTCTCCGCTCCTGTACTGCTCTTCCTGCCTCCTATCCATCCTAGTTACGCACGCCTTCATTTTCTTTACTCCTGTTTCCGCTCCTGCATTTCCTGCCTTATCTTCCTCATCTCCCCCGACATCTCTTCCTTCCCCTTCTCCTGCCTCGCCTGCGCGCTAAACTTATGCATCCTTCCTTATCCTTGCTTCTTCGCTGCTTCTTATTCTGTCCTTTCCTTCCATTTACTCACGGGGTTTCCGCTTTCTCGTTTGCCGGCTAATTTCTTCCTATGCCTCTACCTAACCTTTCTTTCTTCGTACGCGCTTCTTTCCTCACTCTCATCGCCGCACATCAGCCATGCACCTAACACCGTCTCTCCGACCAGCAGTCACCGCTGCAACGTAGCTTCTCTTTGTTTACTTCGCTCTTTCTATCTTCATCGTTTCCCGAGGACACTACGCCACCGTCGGTACTGCCGGTTACTGCCTTACCACCTATCTCTCTCTACACTGACTGATGCTTTTCTTCCGGTCTTCATGCTGAGGTTAACCTACCTCCACCGCCACCAAACGATCTGCTTCTTGCCCGTGAGTGCTCTTTCCCTCTCTTTCTGCCGCCACCCTTTCTTTCCTTCTCCTCCGCTCTTCTTCTCTCTGCCTTTCTGTCTCCGCTTTACCCGTATTCTCTGTCTATCATCTGTCTTGTCTTTCTCTTTTTATACCTCAATCTCCGCCCTTATTTCTCCATTTCCACTTGCTTAACTTTTCTCTTATTATATTGCACTCCGTCTTCTTGTCATGCCGCTGCTCCGTTCCTCTCCTCTCTCTTCCCTACTCTCCCCTGTCTGGGCTCCATCCTAACCTTTCTTTCATCTTCCTCTGATTTCATATGCTACTCCTTACTTCCTCCTTTCTTGACCGCGCCTCCATGCTCACTGCACCGCCCCGTTGAAAAGATCCAGATGGAAATCCAGATGGTAATCTACATGGATAACTAGATAAATATATATGTGGATTCCTATGGATTTCGGATGGTTTTGTGTGGATTTCCTATGGTTATCCAGATGGAAAACCGTACTGAAAAGGTACATATGAGATTCATATGGTTATATATATGGCTAACCATATAGATTTCCACCTGTATCCCAGATCGGATTTGTATGGTTTTCCACATGGTTATCCACATGTATAACCAGCTGCATTTTTTGGATGGCACTTCGTATGGTTTTTCATATGGTTTTTCACATGGTTTCCATATAATTTCTCATATAATTTTCCACATGGTTTTCTATATCGGTTTTTGACAAAACAATTCACTATTATCAACGTTTTTTTAAAAATAAAATCCAGGTTATTAGATAAATATTGTCAAAATCAACATGGAAAAATTTAAAAATAAAAGAGGTGTTTTTAAAAGAATTAGTAACACTATATTAGATGATTACTATGCAGAAGACAGCGAGATCGAAGATGATAAAGATGTACATAGTGAAGAAGATGTTGAAATAAATAACAATATTCAGAAAGAAGGAAAAGCAAAACAAAAAGCTGTTAGTTTATATTTTATATATATTTGGTATATGTGATACTATAATTTTGCAAGAGAAAAATGTGTTAAAAAATAAAACTAAAATTTTTTATTTTTTTTTTACGAAAAACCTAATTGTAGCATAATCTCTGTGTATATTTTTCGTCTGAGCCCTCAGACGTACTGTACTAAAAATTAAAAGTTGATGGAAAGATTCTATGTAAAAAATTTAACAAAATTTTTTTAGAAACAGGCCAAAATCGCAGCAGCTGAAAAAGCTGCTCAAGAAGAAATTTTGAAAAGAAAAATGGAAACTTTTATAAATAGAACAGTAGATTCTACTTTAGGAAATAAACAAGATTTTAATTTACCCGCCATGGGTAGCAGTTCCATGGTCAGTAAAAATGAATATGATAAATTGCTGTGCAAAGTTGAAAAATTGCAGAAAGAGAATAGTTCTCTGAAAACTAAATATAATTACGTGAACGAAAGATTGAATACATTACAAATTCTAAATGAACGACTACAGATGAAGTTACTTTTATCTAATGAAGAAGACATAAGCCATAAAGGTAAATAATTTAATTTATTAATTTGCAAAAAAAGAAAAATAAAATATATTAAATGCGAATGAATCATACAAAAATTTATGACATCTGTTGCATCATGCAGGTAAATCGGTACAATTACCCAGTCATAAAAATAGTTTGCAAATAAAGAAAGATGTACTTGGTGCTAAAGAGACGGACGTTGCAGGATTATCAATAGCAAAAAGTGATACTTCCCCAGAAAGAGCAAACGTACGACAGTTGTTATCAGTAAGGATAACAAACGATATTTCTTGCATCATCTGATTGGAATAATATGATACCAAATAGTTCATTTTGATTCAGTTGTTTTATCATAGGAGTGCACAATACAATATGAGCTTCTATATTAGAAAATTAACTTTTATTTAAATTAACTTTTATTTTATCTACATCTCTCTACCGTATGTTTATTTATACAATATCATACATTTTTAAGATACCATAAAAAGCCTTGGAGCGGAATGTGTTTTGTGAAATCTCATTTAAACCTATAAGTACTTGTAAGTAAAAGAGGTATGGAGAATCAAGCCATCTATTACTATTATGGGTTTAAATGATACATCATATGATGCATTCTGCACCATGTAAACGTAGTCTAAGTTACGTAAATCAGATATATTATTATAAACAAATTTATATAAACTGATCTTTCATTTAAATACACTTGCATACACAAAAAATTATTTTTAGAAATCTTTTATTGATGGATTTGAAAAGTGCAACAAATCGACTCCATTAACAAGTATGTAAAGATTAAAAACGAGAGTGTACAGGCTCCGGGTAATGATAAGATTGTATAAATGTAACTAAAAATAAAATATAAAGACTTATCAAAGTAACTAGACCAAAGTTTTAAGGCCATATCTGGTAGTATTTACGTAATCCATTAAATACTCAAGGCTCGTAATTATATTACAACCTCTTATCTGTTATATCTGATGACAGTCACGTAAATCTTCACTTAATACTCATAAGAGTAATTTTATAGCCTATTAAACTAAACCTTCAGAGGCAGTCATGAGTGCCATAAATTTCATCCAAAAACAATATCCTTTGAGTTCAGCAAAATTTATGACTCGGAGACCGTGCACTCTCCTTGAAAAATAATATATAATTGCATGTTAATGATTAATACAATTATCAGAATAAATTCAAAGAAATTTATAGTTATATGTGACATGAATTTAAAAAATATGTATTTTGTTCTTGTATAGCACCACAATCTCAAAAGACATGGAATGAACTGCCAAACGAAGGAAACAACACATTTATTTAATCGCCAAATAAATGGAATGATTTGCCATGCAAGAATGATTCGATTATTGAGGTAAAAATAACTAATTATTTTTAATAAACAATTCACTCAGAAAATGATTAAAACAAGTTAATTTATTAAAAATTTATCTTAAAAAGTTCTTTTAAGTAAAATATTATTTATATAATGGTTAATATGTGCGCAAAATACATTATGCTTCTGAAAAGCATATTAGTCAATTACAATTGTACAACAATAATGTATACAAATTATTACAAGTCCAAATTGTTTATTCATAATTAATTAATGCAGGAAACATGGGGCAAAGTAGACCTCGAAGAAAAGTAAATCATCCCTTTGTTTGAATCATAAGGGATTTTTATCACCTCATACGTGTCCAAAATATGTCTACGTAACTTTTTAAAATTTGTATCAAGTTACTTGATATACTCAATATTTTTACAATATTTTTTATTTTTTAGTCTTCCTTTTTAATTGAAATAAATAAAAATTGTTTCATTTTATTAAAAAATTATGAGTTTTACGTTATACAGCAAATCACAAACTATAAAAGTCGACTTGAATAGTATTAAATAGCTTTAACCAGGTTGTATGATAAGCTTAAATTGTGTAATGAAAAAAAGAGCATCAAAGCAACGAGTGCGCCAGGGAAAAGTAGGCCTACGTAAATCAATCATATTTTAGCTATTATCATATTTGTTGAACTTAAGGACGTTGGAGCGATCCAGTTGAGTCAATTGACGGTTTAGAAAAAACTTTTTTATTAGGTCATTAAAAAATCTGTATTAGGTATCATTTTATTCTCCATACGCTGCTATTGCATAAAACGTATATTAAAAGTATCATATTATGCATCTTTATATTTTAATTAGCTAAAAACGAAACACTTTTTTGCCAATGCCAACTTGAAAACTTGTGGCATTGCGAATTATTTCAATATAAAAATGGCATGAATATATGTTTTGCCGTTGATAGAATGAAGTAATAATTATTATTGGTAGCTCCCTTGACAATTATATAAGCTGACAATTTTTTAATAACTTTCCGTCGATTATATTAAATACGATTAAAACTTGACAACGTTGCACTTTTTTGAAGTTGGTAGCAGTGCTCGCCTCTGTTGAGCCACGTAGTGTAGTAATAGTAATCTGTGGCGGTAGTTGCAAAACGTAAACATGCCTATTCTGGGTAAGGCTAGGGTAAGGTTACATTAGGTCTGTTCTCTGTTGCTGCACTGTGAACTGGTGCAGTAAGTTATGCACTTATTGCACCAGTTCAGCAGTGCAGCAACAGAGAACAAACCATCGCCAACGCTGCGTTGCCACATCTACCTACTCGCGAACTATCAACTGCTGTTTCAGTCTAATTTCGATCGCTTTAACTCGTAATATATTTGTTATTAGGTTGTGAATACGTGTTTTCTTCCGTTCTAAATGTTCGCATTAATTTACTGTACGCGTCGGCAAGTTTTTTGAGCGTTTATCTTTGGAAGATATCAAAGAAAATTGCGATCAATCATCGATTTCAACCGCTTTTTCCATATAACCCCATGTAAAACGACGCATTTTTGGAAAATAATATCTCAGCTCCTGGATGGTAAATAAATCTGAAATTTATTCCACACATGCAGTACATCCTATACTATCATATATATTTTTTACAAACAAAAATCTTTGGTTGAGTCTAACGCTCCAACGTCCTTAAGTAAAGGAGGATTGTCCATTTTACCCCATGGTTTTTTATAAGTAAAATAATCAAACTTTTTCAATTTACTAAAAAAATTTTATATTTAAAATAAAAAAAATTTCTACTGTAAAAGTCCTTTTAGTAGTTAATATATTAATAATAATAATAATAATAATAATAATAATAATAATAATAATAATAATATGTTTATTGCTTATTGAGAGTACAACGAGGTCTCTTATAGCAAGGGGGGTTTACAGCTTGACATATCCTTATAGAAATAATTGGAAAATTACAATAAAATAAAATACATTTTTTTTTGTATAACAATGAACAGTCGTAGCTTATTCGTTGAGTGAGAAGGCTCTAATCTGAAGGCTTTTTCCCACATAGCAGTATATTGCTTTGAGCGTATTAACATCTCCGCAGTCAAGGAGAGCTTCCAGAGCTTCCTTGCTTGTGTCTTCCCGTATCACATGTTTAAGAAAATGGGCCCTGTAGGGTTTGTAGAGCGGGCATTTGCATAAGAAATGCACCACCGTTTCATCTTCCATCAAATTACAATTTTGGCACATTTGGTGCGGGTCTAATTTAGCTGCACACTTCGCGTACGTAATCCTCGCGCAGTATTGACTAGACAATCTCAGCTGGGCAATGACTATTTTCATTTTTAGGGGAAGCTTGAGAGTTAAGTACCTTGCTGGCCCACCCTCAAGCCTCGTTGGCATTCTCAGTTGACTGGCTCTCGATTCTCTCCATCTTTCCAGATCTTCTTCTAATAATACTAATTTAAATCTTTGAAAAACTTCTTCTGTCTTAGCCGCCCAACTTGCCGGATTTCTCGAGTGCCACAGATCTTCGCAGTTCATTCTTATCAAGAATGATCTGAATTGAGTTGCCCAGTTGAGATCATCTGTGCCATTTATGCTATTGGCTAGCGTTATCAGTCTAATCATACACAGTTTAGGTAGGCTTTCATCCGGAAGTTTTAGAATCTTAACGAACCAGTTCCAGGTTTGGCGCATAGCCTTATGTGCTATTTTCACGATTCCGAGCTCGAGCCTGAGACTCCAATTTGAAGTATACGAGGGTAGATATAGCAGCCTTTTATAAAAGTTTATTTGAGCTTTTTCAATTTGATCGAGATATCTCAGGCCCCAGACCGGTACCGCGTACAAGAGCGTTGAAGTAATCATACTGTCGTATAGCTGGTTGAATGCCCCCCACAAGTCACATCCTGCTCTCGCTAGAATATTAAGTACTGCCCCGGATGCAAGCTTTGCTTTATTCACCGCCGCTTGCGCTGCAGCGTGTCCAAGAGATGAATTCGTGATGGGGACTTCCAAGTAGCCGTACGACTTTACAATGTCAATGTTGTCTTGCTTATACCTTGTAATCTCCGGTCTGATGCTCTTCGGTCTGCCGCCATTTTTAAATACTAGAATATTTGTCTTGCTAATATTTACAGCGAGCCCATTTAAATCGCAATACTCTTCCAGAGCCCTCAGCTTTCTTTTCAGGTCTATATGTGAGTGTGCAAGTATTACCGTGTCGTCAGCGTAAAGTAGCATTAGAACGTCCTTAAACCCGTCGATGTTGAGCCCCTCAAGCCCCTTTGTTCTAAAATAATTTTCAAAATCCGAGATATACAGTAAAAATAGAAGAGGACTGAGCGACTCTCCTTGCAGGACTCCTTCCGTTACTTGAAATTCCTCCGAAAGAGCATTGCGACTCCTGATTCGCACAGTGGCTTGTTCGTAGAGTGATTTGGTTATTCTTAACATTTTGCGCTGATGCCGAGGGAGTAGAGTTTGTACCAAAGTCTCGAGTAAGGTATAGAGTCAAAAGCACGTCTAAAATCCACGAAAATAGCGTAAACTTCTCTTTGCCCCAATCTAAGTTGGAGCTGGATTACTGTCGTTAACGTGAAAATGCACTCTGTACAACCTCGACCTTTTCTAAAGCCCATTTGGGCTTCCGGCAGTATACCCATTTCTTCTGAAAATTGTTCCAGCCTCTCTTTTAGAATTACAGTAAAAATTTTAGTTACATTATTCACAAGCGCAATTCCTCGGTAGTTGGACGGGTCGGCTTTATCACCCTTTTTGTAAATCATTGTCATTGCAGCGCTTGCCCACTTCCGCGGTACGCGTTCGTGCACAAGCACGGCATTGAATAGATCCAAAAGGTAGCTACACCAGTTGGTTGGAAAGCATTTGAAAAATTCGTTTGAAACTTGGTCCGGCCCTGGGGCCTTACCATTCTTACAATTATGCAGAATTTTGAACAACTCTGGATATGTAATCGGAGCATCTAGTTCAGGTATGAATTCTCGTAATTGGCCTCGTCCAACTGCCTCGGCGGATAAACATTCGTATAAAATTCATTCCATCTAGCGATAGGTAGAGCTGCACTGTTAAAATTTGTTCTGAATTTTTTTACTGCTTTCCAAAAGTCCGTGGGTCGATTAAGATCTGCGAAGCTTGCCCTTATTGAGTCTCTATATTCCTTCTTTTTGCGTGCGATTAAATATCTGTATACTTTTCTTATTTCCACGAAGTTCTCTCTTTTGTTAGGGGCCTGACGGTCCTGAATACATTCATCGGTGGCTTTTTCTAGATTTTTTTTTGCTTCTTCGCAGTCTTTGTCGAACCACGGCTTACGCCTCGATCTGGCATGCCCACTACTCAAGCCGCTCGTCACAATTTTGGACATTCCTATTGCTTGAGATACTTCTTGGATTGCTTCTACCATATTTTCATACAAGGACTCCGTAGATTGGACTCCATGCATGTTCGAAATTTGCGTGGATTGTCTTAATTCATTCTGGTATCGTTCTGCCTTCTCTGGAACCCATTTTAATACTTTTTGAGGGGGTCTCGCCTCTGCTTCGATTGTGTCTTCTGCCACCGTATGGGGTGCCGCCCATAATTCAACTTTGACTGGGAAGTGGTCCGAGGAGCCAGCCCTCGTTACGACGCACGAGTCTCTGATTTCACTTACACTTTCTACATTTACAAATATTAAATCAATTACACTGCTTCCTAATTTGCTGTAGTAAGTCGGTTGCGCGGGCCTGTCGCTCGGCGTTCTCCCATTCAATAATACAAAGCCGTTCGTTCCCATGAACTCCAGAAGCGGCAGGCCTCTCGCGTTCACAGTCTCATCGCAGTTTCTTACATTGCTGTACAAACAGGTGTTATCAACTACTTCCTCAGGTAGAAGGTCGGAATCTCCCACTCTCGCATTAAAATCCCCTCCTATTATTATTGGTTCATTTCCGACTCTTTCCTCCACACCTTCTAACGCTAATTGAAATAAATCTAACACCTGAGAAAATTCTAGACTAGGTCGGACATAGACCACTCCCACCGAGAAAATTGACTTTTTCACTTTCACTCTCACGAATAGCCACCAGGGGCTCACTTCTAGCACTTTGACTTGAGCCTCTTTCTTCACTAGTATAGCCAGGCCGCCGCTCGTGCGACCCAAGCTGTGCTCCCTCACCCCATTCGCCCAGTAGCAGTCAAAGTCTTCAAGAAATCCTGGTGTTTGTTCCAGGCCTTTATCCATCCAGGTTTCGCAGATGCAAACGATGTCCGAGTCTTCCAGGATCTCTGCTCCTTCAAGGTTGCCAAAGCCATGCACGTTCCAGAAAGCAATGTTGATTCCTCGTTGTTTGACTAGTTTTTTTGGCTGGTCGACGCGCCTTGGACAAACTATTCGAAGAATTGAAGAAGATGAGAGAGGAGAATACAAGACAATTCAGCGGCGTGAGCGCGCAGATTGCCGCGGTCTCTGAAAAACAAGATAAAAACCTTGAAGAACTGCGAAGTGAACTCCAAAGATGTAAAGAAGAATCTGCAAAAAGCTACTGTTTGAAATATAGCGCAAATAGACGCGCGACGCGAGGAGACACCGTGTATACTCGAGCGCGATCAATATATCGATTTTCCGAAGACGCGCGAGGAGGACCGACCTCTGTTTACGGCGCGCCGTTCGGCTGCGTGCACGATGCGGCGACGGCGGACAGCGGAAGCGGACTCACTGCTCGTCGCGAACTCGAGCCGAGCACACGTTCGAGCGTGAGCGGTCACGCTTCCTTACGATTGTTACTGCGTAACACAGTTCCGCAAAACCCGTGCTGAAATTGGGATTGCATCGAGTTGTGGCTGCTCATATCACTTACTACTTTGCGGCCACTGGTCTTTTCTTAAATTGATACGTGCTTTTCGTTTGTATTCATATTCTTCAAGGCCAGATTCGGATTCTCGGCAGTTGTTAGGTGTTCATAGCGATTCTCAGCGAGATGGATTATATTCTCCTTTTGTTTATTTCATTCTTTGTTCAGTTTCGATCTTCTTTATCCTTCGATAGCTCAGTAATCTCTCGTGATCGAGTTCAAGTAAAAATACAATTTGGATCTCTGCATTCCTGAAATAAGCGAATAGTGCTACTTATTTCTACTTACAGTTAAGGCTTACTCGCGGCATTCATAGCCCGGTTTCGTGTATGCTGGCCTGCACGGCCTCGGTGCGATACTCGCAATCGTCATAGATTCGGGGCGCAATACTTGTGCCAATAATATTCAGGGTGCAATACTTGCGCCAGTAATCGAGCGAGGTGCAATCCTCGCTCTCACTATAAAGAAAGGGAAGGGGTTTTGCTTCTTCACCGTACGAGACAACCCGGACATCGGCCTTGTCAGCCCAGCAGACGCTCTGAAGCGTCGATCGGCGGCGCCGTTCATTGGACGAGGGGGGCGAGAAGAGCATTTCGTGGGATCTCGTGGCGTCTTTGCCCTGGATGATTCTGCGGTGAACGCCTGCGATAAGTACACCGTATCCAGTGGTTTCGACTCATCGAGACTTCTCGTTATGCATACGCGAAGTGATCCTTCCTATAGTTATTCACGTCATTATACGCTGTGTACTTTTGTCAAGAATACGTTACGTTTAATAAGTTGCCTCTCGCGCTTTGGGCAATGATATTGTCTCGCGTAGTCCCTCACGCTACATTCTTGCACAGCGTTACTTGCAGTTAACATTCAGATTGCATCATACTATTCGTGACTTCATTGTCGTTGCATTGCTCGAGTAAATCGGTTTATATTGTGACAAGTGCGTTATTCTATCCGCGTCAGGTGTATTCCACCTGCTCCCCGTTACTCGCGGGATCTTGTCTGCATCTCAATATTCAGATTGTGATAGTTGAGTGGCTATGCTCGCATTATATCCTTCATGACTTACCGATTTATGAATTCGTACTAAAGTTATTGTATTTCTGTTATACAATGAATTATATTTGAATTGAACCCTATCGGGAGGAGCTGTTGTCAATTGACTGAGATAACTAAATCCCTGATACCCGTGCACCCAAATCAGATCCTAACAGTTTACTTTCGTACTTTTTAAACAGCTACCAAGAACTGCAACTTTAGATAAAAGCACTCGAGCAAAAATTTTCAGCAAAAGAAGCTGCAAATGAAATAAAAATAAAAGAACTAGAAAGGAAAATTGCCGAGTCGCACAAAACTCAGAAGGATTCGAGAGAAACGGGAGGCAACGATCGTCTACAAAAAAAATTCGAACAGCTGGAAAAGGATATTCGAAAAAATAACATTATTATTTACGGATTGGCGGCTCAGCAAGAGAGTTTAAAAAACGAGGTTGAAGACTTCATCTCGAGAGGATTTGGGCTGCAAAACAAAATCCTAGAAACTTCGATTATCCCGAACAGAGCTAAGAAGAACATCATCAAAGTGAAACTGGACACCTGAGAAACGAAAATGGACATTCTCAAACAAAAGATAAAGTTGAAAGGTGCATGATATCTATATCGACCAGGACCGTACAATAAAAGAAAGAGAAGTTGCAAAAAATCTACGTGAACTCAGCAAGAAACACAGAGCAGAAGGCCGAACCGTGAAGTTGAGATATCGAAAGCTCGTCATAGACAACATACCATACTACTGGAACGAAAAAAGCAACACAGTTAAGAAATTGAACAAAACTGAAGAGAACGAGGAAACATGGATGGAAGTTAATATATTAATAAAGAAATCTGGACAATAAAATCTGCATATTTATCTTTATAAATGCATTTAAAATACCCATAATATATTTTTTATATTTAATATATATTTAAAAAAGAATGCAATTATTTTTTACAAGTAATATTTTATTAAACTTGTAGGCAGCATCTTTTCCAATAAACGAGGATGTAACTCCCAAAAAAAGTAAAAACTATCCTTTCCACGAAAGTATAAAACACTTGAGCAAGCAATTATTTAATAATAGTTCAACACAAAATGAAAACTGTAAAGAAAGTGATACAGACAATAAAATAAAAAAGAATAAAATGGTACGTATTTTTACTACTTACAACTACCTACTATAGTGTTCACATAATTATAATTGACCTTTTTTATTTATTTCAATAACCTCTTTTATTTTAATTATTGTATAGAATAATGCACAGATAAAGGAAAAGAAAGACAATAGGAAACGGAAAAATACAGAATCAGAAGATGAAAAAGACGGAAAAATCGAGGAAACAGAAAAAAAGAGTAACAAAAAGGCGAGAACGGAAAAAAAGCAATTTGGAAGCAAATCGGAAGATGATGCTACAGATTCGGAAAAAGAAACAGAAAAAGAAAAAAAGAGAAGAAAAATAGAACAAACGATGGAAAGAAGGAAGAGAAAATGTTATTTGGCGACAAATGGATAAAAGTAGATGAAGATGGAGAAGAGGCAAATATTCTTAGAACTTAAACTACTTTGACTCTGAATATCACTCCCATTCATTTTTTAAACTCTACTTTAGTGAGTGTTTGTATATGAATGATGTATTTTCTAAATTGTTTTTTTTTACATATTCTCTAAATCTGAATGATTAATATATCTACTTGAAAAGCTTACTGAGGCTTAATTCTGGCATGATTTGAGCCAGTGACATTTCATTTGTTCGGATTTCGAGAGTGTGTACACTTACATACACACACTTACTAAAGTAGGGTTTTAAGGATGAATGCATTCTGAAGGACATCAAAGTAAAAAATGTTACAAGTTCTATAAAAATCAAGAAACTGTGTTTGCCTAATCGATAATATTGTGACGTCCGTCGGTACATTTCTTCCCCCCCCCCTTTTTTTTTCTCGGCGACAACGACGCCGATGGTAATAAAATAGTAAGAATAATTATATAAGTAACAGCAGTACGATAATAGTAGTAATAGTAGAGCAATAGTAATAATAGTTGCAGTAATAGTAGTCATAGCGGTAATAGTAGTAGTCTTTGACGTTAATGATAATCGTGTATTAACAACAATAAATCAATGAATCTTTTTTTGTACAACAACCACACGTAGAAGCGACAAATTAGAGTAGTAGAAATAACTATTTCTTAATCTCGCAAGTTTGTGTTTTGCCTCCGCTATGTAGTCGTAGATGTATTAATCCTTTAGCGTAGATTAACAAGCGTAACTCTAAGCCAGCCGCCTCGCGACAATGGCTAATAACCTTTTAACGGCTTGCCAATAGATTGATAATAATATTAAGGAACGCGTACTGTCAGCGGTTTTGAGAAGGCGCGCGGAGAGCCAGACGCTCTCACGCTCACCCGAGCCGGTTATCTGGAAACGGATGCTGTCACCAGCACCTTCCCACGGCGAATACGCCTCGCTTCTAATAACCGCTAGAAATAATTAATCGCAAAATCTTTTGAATTACAATAAATGAATTTGGAATCAATCGCGAATTGTTGTCACAAATAGTAATAGATGTGCATCGGCAACAACAGCGACAGCACTGACGCTAACCGCTCGCCTTCTCCCGCGCTATAGATCTAGGACCCTAGGATCATAGACTAGATTTAGTAAGTAGATGCAACCCTGCGTAGCGACTGAGTCGCTTATCCGAATTTATCCGTAATTATAACAATAAGAAACAGAGGAAGATTTCTGCACCTCGCGACGCTGGCACTTGATACGCACGGCTCGTGGGCCCTTCCCCTGCCCTTGTACCGCACCGCGCTCGGCAATATAAGACCCTGCCTCGAGACGCGGGCGCTTCTTGTGCCGCGAATTTGTCGACAGTTAACTTCACGTTAATCCATTTTAAATCTACAAATTAGAGTACATTCCCAAATCAGAATCAGTGAAATTTCTATCAAGTCGAGTCAGTGCGAGCTCCCCGCGAGATCTTCGTTCAACCAGCCCAAAGGTGCGTACCACGAGCCACTCGCAGGTAGCAGTCTCATCCGAAAACAACGAACGACCTCTCGACCAAATCTTTGAATATACGGAATTCCGTAAGTCACAATCTCGCCATTATACCGTCGCGAAAGCGCCCGCCTGTTCTTCCGCTCGGCCCAGGCAGGGCTTGTCACGTTACCTTGTCATCGTACCTAATTGATATCGCGTCTCGCCACCGAATGTAGTGGTCACCGTAATTCTTCACCGTCCGTTTTTTATTTTTATTTTTCTCTCACGATTTTGTGATAACGAGGGGTAGCTCTCGCCGAATAACCAATTACATTTTAATTTCTTTACCGTTTATCTGCGCTATCAATTTTGGCACCGAGGATTGTTCGGTGTCGGAAATGAAGCGTATGTGTAATTTTGAAATTACGTTAAATATATAAACCACCGGTTTTCTCTCTCAGTTGTGTATCCGATCGTGCATACCGGGAGCTACACTGTTAAACAAAATCTGTATTAAAAATAATATAAAAATGCAGGAAGTTTTTATGTAGATACCGCATATGAAAATTCATATACGAAGTTGAAAATTTAAAGGAGTGGTATTTCGAAAATGAAAGTATCGAGCAGTAATATCATTATGCTCATCTGTTTGAAAACTTATATACCTGTAAGGAAATTTTGATCTTTAAGCATATTTAAAATTAAGAAACAGGTTTTATAATTTTTATGAATTTTACCATGAAATATATATGAATTCTTGTTTCCATTCGCGCTTTGCAATTAAAAAAAAAAACAATTGTAAAGAAAGATTACGCATATCATAATATTCAATTTCGAGTGCATAGTATTTTTCAGCTCGCCGCAATTAAAATCCAAGGTCGTATTGTATTTTCAATGCTTTGTTTGCAACAAATAAATTTATATACAAATGTTCTCATTTTCCCCTTTTTTTATCGAAAATATGTATTATTACCTTGCGTATTCCAAAAATCTTAAACGGGTTTTAATATTTAATGTTGTGTGTATTAAATTTTACAGCAGTGATTAAAATTCATGTTTGTGTATGAATTTAGTTATACAAGTGCAAGAATTTTTATTTCAGATACCCAGTTGGCAAATTTCATTTACCGTGGTATCGTAAAGGTGTTGTAAATTTCCTATCTTTTTTTTTGTGTATCTTATTCATATGTTATATAAATACGCCCCTCGCCGGACGTAACAATTTCCTTAAATATTTACATACTTTTTGAAAATTTTTTGAAAAAACCTTTTTGCAAAAGCAACATTAATAATATGTTAATACGATATGTTGACAATATGTGTATTTAATTTACAGATAGAAATGATTTATTTAGCCGAAGGCATTTCTTGTACTGTACACGACTGGACAGAATGTCTTCGATCAAAAACGGAAAGGTTGTTCGCCAAAAATATGCTGCGAAACATGTATAACAACACTGAGTTATTAAGTCGGTGTGTTAGTACCGATAAGAATTGTAAGACTCCTAATGGACACAATTTATATACATCGATTAGCCCTGCAAAAGATAAAGTTATAGATGGTAAGAATGTAAAATTTTGTATAATAATAGTAATTCTTAAGGTGACTTCAACGTCTGGTGCTTCTAGTAGTAACAATAGTTAATGTTAAATTTAAATAAAAATATTTTTATGTATAATAATAATTATTATGCAAGTACTGGATATTCCCGCATATTATATCACGCATATAATTTTTTCACTTGCTCCTTAACTTTATTTTCAATGTTGTATTACATTTCTCGTAACTTATAATTTACACTTCCAACTTTTTTCAGTTTTATTTTTTGTATGCATTAAAATGTAATTTAATTATTGTAAAATAATTGAGTGTCTTATAACAACCTATAGAAAATAATTGAAATTTATAATTTATTTTCTCAGAATTTTGGTCGTTGACCTTCCTTGAAATTTTTTCTATCAATAATACAAACGTTTTTTAATTCATTTAAATATCTTGTATTTAAAAGTCTCTGAAGCCACCTTAATACTGTACCCTTGTAACCATCTCCGATAGAAAACGATAAAAAATTTCTTATCGTTTTTAATACGGTTAATGAATCGTTTATTTACGGTACTCTATCAGAAATTCACGTTATAAAATACTTGGGATCCTATCGTAAATGTTTTATCAGCTATACATCAGTATTTATCGTTTTTAATATGCTTAGTGAATCGTTTATTTACGGTACTCTATCAGAAACTCACGTTACAAAATACTTGGGATCCTATCGTAAATGTCTTATCAGCTATACATCATTTTTTATCGTTTTTAATATGGTTAGTGAATTGTTTATTTACAATCTTATCGTAAATGTCTTATCAGCTGCACATCAGTTTCTATCGTTTTTAATATGGTTAGTGAATCGTCCCTTACATAAAAAAAGCACTAAAAGTACTCAGTAATAAATTATTGTAAATACTGGCAGTAATATTTTGGCCGGTACTTCAGAAATACTGGGCAGTACTGGATTACTGGCAGTAATTTGTTACACAGAACTACTGATGCTTAGTTTTGAATTACTGGATATTGAGTACTGGTGAAAAATTACTGAAACTGCTTGTTGTGAAAAGTACTGAATTACAGGATACATATTAAATAGTCATGAAACTTTACAGAACATGATATTATTTATAATCGGTTTTAATGCAGGTATGAACGGAGGCCGCAAGAAAGCATACTCCTCAAAAGGTAACATCACTTATCAGAGGCCCGGAGAGTGAGCACGTTCTGACTGACAACCCTGCAAACGCTGAAGAACCTCGCGAAGACATCTCTCTATATATAGGGATCGATGTTGAATCTTAAATACGGGTCACGGGCTCGGCGATGCGCCGCATATTGAGCGCGAGCCGTACTATTCCCGGCGCGCAAGCCCACGCTGTCGTGCCGCGCCGCACGGTCTCCGTCATATGTTCATAGCGGACAGCAAGGGCCTATTGCACAATAATTTCCAATTAATAATATTAGTGAAAAACAAAGCTCTTTCACTAATATTATTAACTTGTAAATTATTGTGCAATAGGCCCCTACCGCCACATAATTTATAGAGCAAAACGAGATAACAGAAAAATGATGATTTCTGATAATTAAATAGCTATTGTTAAATAATATTTTAAGTAAATATTAATATTAAATAAATGTTCTTTAAAATTATTATAGTAAATAAATAATTATTGTAAAATAAATATTAAATTAATGTCAAATAAATGTTAAATATACGTTTTCTTTAAATCATTATTGCAAATAAATAATTAATATAAAATAAATATTAAATTAATGTCAAATAAATGTTAAATAAATGTTTTTTCAAATTATTGTTACAAATAAATAATCAATATTACATAAATATTATATTATTGCCGAATAAATGTTAAATAAATGTTTTTTAAAATAATTATTGTAAATGAATAATTTATCAAATTAAATTTCTTATACGCTGGCGAAGTAAATGTGTTTCATCGTGTTTGAATAATTTATGTAAAATAAATATCAAATAATGTTTAATAAATGTTAAATACATGTTTTTTCAAATTATTATTGCAAATAAATAATTAATATAAAATAAATATTAAATTAATGTTTAATAAATGTTAAATAAATGTTTTTTAAAATCATTATTGCAAATAATTAATCAATATAACACAAATATTAAATTAATGTTGAATAAATGTTAAATAAATGTTTTTTAAAATCATTATTGTAAGTGAATAATTTATGCCATAATACGGATTTTACGATTCTAGTAATAAATGACTCCTGTCGATCCTTAAATGAATTATATGAATTCAGTACTTCAGGCGTTTGCCGCCTCAGTGTTGAATCTCATCTATACCAGTACTTGAGTACTAGACCAAGTAATGAATTACTAGGAAAACTACTTACTCATTCTATCAGTACTTCACGTCTAAGCTCAACTACTAGAATCTCTAATACTTCAGTACTTTTTTACTATATAAGCAAATACTGCAGTACTTGTATCAGTACTTCGAATCCCGGAAGAACTACTAATACTACTAGATATTACTCATTTGCCAGTAGTTAAAATACTGACTAAATACAAGAATAAAATACTAATCGCCAGTAAAAAATCACTAGACTCAGTAATAAATTACTGACCAACCAGTAATACTTTTCTGTAAGGAGTTTATTTACTATATTCTATTAGAAACTCACGTTACAAAATACTTGGGATTCTGGCTTGAGATTCTGGGATACTTGGCTTTCAAACAATTCAATTTATATCATTGATATACGATAGAAAACGAACCGATTTGCTGTCGTAAAGAAGATGATAAGTTGTATGTCAGATAATTCTGATAAGAAACGATAGATGTATCGGTTCGGTTAAGTCGTATAAATATCGACGAGATGTCTATCGTTTTAACCTTATAAAAACATATGCAAAGTAGAGGGCTTTCAAACGATTCAATTTATATCATTGATATACGATAGAAAACGAACCGATTTGCTGTCGTAAAGAAGATGATAAGTTGTATGTCAGATAATTGTGATAAGAAACGATAGATGTATCGGTTCGGTTAAGTCGTCTAAATATCGATGAGATGTCTATCATTTTATTCTTATATATCCGTATTAATGCATGCGGCAAAATTATTACCATAAATAACGATATATATTATATCGTGTATATACGATTGATTAAGACGGGCAATAATTGTACATATAGAAAACGATTCATAACTATAAAATTTGTATAGTTATTTTCTTATTCGGATCGAAAACAATAGAAACCGATTCGATTCGATTAATGTTTTATCTCTCTTCTGAATATGCAACGATAGAACCGATAAGATACGATTAAAAACGATACAGATATCTGTATATATAGCCGTTTTTAATCGTTTTCTATCGGAGATGGTTACAAGGGTACTTATAAAAATGTAATAAAATATGTTTATTTTAGTATGCATGCGGTATTACATTAAAAAAAAGAGGAATAAGAACATCCGCAAAATTGAACTGGATGAATGGGTTAAGAGAGAAAAAAATCCTGCCTTAACGGAGGTTATAAACCAAGTAAAAGGTATCGCAAGAAAAGAAATTTAAAAAAAAAGGGAAGTATATATTAGTATAAGTATATTAGTATATATATATATATATTAGTATATATATATATATACTAATATATATGTGTGTATTAAATATACTAATTTTTCTCATTCTGGATTTGCTAAGGCTTCCCCTATATATATATATATATATTAAACACAAGAGTACCTTCCGTGCTCTGGATACTATAATTTAATATACTTTTTTTTATGAAAAAATTTATTGACAAAAATTTATATTTATGTTATTTATGTTTTTGAAGTTCTTCAAATAAACAAACGTACTTATCAATATTTTACAAGTTTTTATTATTTTACTTTATTATCCAATAAAACACAAATTTGAAAGAAAAACGTATGTTCTATGAAGCCAGATTTATAAAGGCCGTATACCATTAATTTATGGCGAAAGCGTACAATTTCGACCAATGCGTGGTTATGCACAACGGAATCGAATGACGTGTTTGGTCGAAACTTTACATTTTCGGCACAAGTTAACACTTTACGCCTCTATAAATCCAGCATAAAACTTTAAGAATGTACGTCTTTTCTGATAATTTTATATTATATAAATATTTATATAGGTAATATTAAATAAATATTATATAAATAGATTAAAAAGTTCATATATAGCTAGCTTTTATCAAAACCCACCTGAAGTTTTATATAAAACTTTTATAAAATCCACCAGGATATCAATCACAATTTTGTCAAAATCTATAAGGAAGTCTATCTGGATTTTGTAAAAAAATTGTGGATAATTATTTACTTTTTGTAACAATCCATATGGATTTTGACAATATTTATGTAATAACCGGGATTTTATTTTAAAAAAACGTTGATAATAGTGAATTGTTTTGTCAAAAAACGATATAGAAAACCATGTGGAAAATTATATGGAAACCATGTGAAAAACCATATAAACTGCCATCCAAAAAATGCAGCTGGTTATACATGTGGATAATCATGTGGAAAACCATACAAATCCGACCTGGGATACAGGTAGAAATCTATATGGTTAGCCATATATATAACCATATGAATCTCCATCTGTACCTTTTCAATACGGTTTTCCATCTGGATAACCATAGGAAATCCATACAAAACCATCCGAAATCCATAGGAATCCACATATATTTTTATCTAGTTATCCATGTAGATTACCATCTGGATTTCCATCTGGATCTTTTCAACGGGGCGTCTTCCTCTTCTCTATCTGCTCCTCCTTTTTCCTCATCCTCCTTCACTTCCTACTCCTTTTTTCCTCCAAAATCCTTCCGCTTTCCTCGGAGCAACCGTTCACTCATCACGCGCAACCGGAAGTTCTCCATTATAAAGTTATATCTTTTTCTTATATGTATTCTTTTCTCTTTGAGAAGGAAATACTTATATATATGTGTAAATATAAAATATACATATACAGTAAAACCTCGTTTATCCGGCCTTCGATCAACCGAGGCTCCGCGTTATCCGAGCCACCGGACTTATCCGAGCACTCCGCGTTAACCGAGCTGTGCGCTCGGATAATACGGAAAAACTTGGATGAAACGGATGACGCTTCGCTGCTATGCGATGCGCGCGAAGTAGTTTGCGATCGCTACTTTTTTGTTTAAACACGCACGAGCTTGTTAGTACACGCTTTGTTCTCCACGGTTGTGAGGTAAAATTTAACAGTTGGGCTTCAACAGTCAATGAAAAAACATCGCTACATATGTCGCAGAAGCGAAAAAAAGTCGTCGTGAGTGTAGAGAAAAAGTTGGAAGCAATTAGAAGATTGGATAGAGGAGAAATTATTCGCAATGTCGGGGCTGATTATGGTGTTGGAGAGACCACCGTTGGCGATTGGCGTCGAAATCGATCTAATTTAGAGCAATTCGCAATAAAATCGGGCGGTGCGATGACTAGTCGTAAAACGATGAAACCGGCAGAGTATGATAAAGTTGATAAAGCTTTATTTCTATGGTTCACTCAAATGAGAGAAAAGGGACTGCCAGTATCAGGTAAGCACACCCCGGAGTTTGAAGATTCGTCATCGATACAATATATCGTTTTTCCCCCTTCAGGCCCCATTTTACAGGCAAAGGCCATGATGCTTGCAAAGCAGTTTCCCGGTGAAAGAGAAACTTTTACGGCAAGTTGCGGATGGCTCGACAGATGGAAGAAAAGACACGCTATTCGTCAGTTAAGTATCTGTGGCGAAAAAATGTCAGCTGATGAAAGCGGATTGAATGAATTTAAAGAATTTAATAAGCTTGTAGAGGAAGAAGGATACTTGCGGGATCAAATTTATAACTGCGACGAGACTGGCCTGAATTTTCGAATAATGCCTTCTAAAACATTGGCCTCGCGAGAAGAAGCGGTTGCTCCGGGGTACAAAAAGAACAAAGAAAGGGTCAGCATTTTAGCATGCAGTAACGCGTCCGGTACACACAAACTTCCGTTGATGTGTATCGGGAAATCGGCTAAACCGAGAGCAATTAAACACATCAAACCGGAAGCCTTGCCAGTTTACTACGCGCATCAAAAGAGTGCTTGGATGAGTCGCGATCTTTTCCAAAAATGGTTTTTCGAACAATTCGTCCCTTCGGTTGAGAGATTTTTGAACAAAAATAGTCTTCCAAGAAAAGCTATTTTGTTACTCGACAACGCTCCATCACACCCGAACGAGTCGGTTCTCAGAAGTGAAAATATAATTGTAAAATTTTTTCCACCGAATGTGACCTCCATTGGACAACCAATGGATCAAGGCGTACTCGAGACTTTCAAACGTCATTATCGACGTTTTTTGCTGCAAGAAATTCTGGAAAAAAGCGCCGCGGGTAGTACCCTTAAAGAGTGTTTGCTAGCAATAAATCTGAAAAGTGTTATTTACTGGTCAGCTCAAGCTTGGGATGCTGTCCAAAGGCTTACGCTTGAAAGATCATGGGCAAAAATCTTGTGTTCTAACAATCAAAGCGATGAAATAGCAGACGATGTAGATCTGCATAGCATCATGGAGCAGATTCCTGGTTGTGAAAACGTCGAAAGAAACGATACTGAGGAATGGGTTCATGGTGACGATTGTGAAGAACTTACAGACGACGAAATTGGCCAACTCGTAAATTCTGGAGAAGAGATCGCGGATGATATAGAAGACGGCGAGGCGGAAGAAAGTCCGATAATCAGCCACGAAGAAGGATTAAATGCGCTTGAACTAGCTCTCAAATATATCGAGGAACATCCGGAAAGTACTGCAAGTGATCTCTTATTGATGAAACGATGGCGAGATATTGCAGCTAAAAAACGAATGAGCAGGTTGAAGCAGTGCTCTATCACTGACTTTCTTAAACCACGTTTGTAATAAGTATGTAATGCTTGTTACGCGAAAAATTAATCCACGTTCGTTAATTTTTCATTTTCATATGTTAATGTGGTTAAATTCCCTTGTACCATTTTAAATATACCAAAAATAAGGGAAGTTTTCGAGTTTTTTTTATTCAGGTAAATATACCGATCAGGGGACCATCCCCCGATGACCTTGACCTTGACATATTTTGTCAAGGTCATGACCCTGAGTGACCTTCAAAAGTTTTTAGCCGTTGCTCGTTGTTTGTTAAAAAGTTATGAACAAAAAAAGTTTGACAAATATAGCAGTTATTTTGAGTACTACAAGACATGAACGACTAATATGTATGTGGAAATAATACATGTATGAACGAAGGAATTTCATTTAAAGCAGCGAATCGTTGATATATTGAACAGTCTTTTCGTTAAAGCAGAGAATAGAGAGTATGTGATTCAACTTACAAAGCACATACTTGTAAAGCGCGTCACTAACCTATAGGTTAGTGGCGCGCTTTACAAGTGTGTGCTTTGTATGTGCTTCAACTTAGAAAGCACATACTTGTAAGTTGAAGCACATACTCTCTATTCTCTGCTTTAAATAACTTTTCTTAATATACCAACAATTCGCTACTTTAACTAACTTTCCTTTGTTCATACATGTACTATTTCCACAGAAATATCAGTCATTTATGTCTATTAGTACTCAAAATAACTGCTATATTTGTTAAACTTTTTTTGTCCATAACTTTTTAACAAACAACGAGCGACGGCTAAAAACTTTTGAAGGTCACTCAGGGTCATGACCTTAACAATATATGTTAAGGTCAAGGTCATCGGGGGATGGTCCCCTGATCGGTATATTTACCTTTATTTATTCCGTGTTATCCGAGTTTTCGCTTATCCGAGGTACCCCTTCCCCACATTACCTCGGATAAACGAGGTTTTACTGTAAATAAAAAAATTTTTTTTGAACAAATTTTAGGAAATTGTTTTAGAAACATTTTATTAGAAGCATGGATAGACTATGATTCGACTATTAGATTCAAAAAATTATAATTTTGTTAGATGTTTTAAGCAATAAAATTTATATAGAAAAACACTTACTTTTTGCAAACAATATAATTAAAATTTAAAAAGAGCTTATCTAGGATATAGCATGGATTGAAGTAGTTAATAATATAAGAAATAGGAGAAGAAAAGGATTCAAATTTGTTGATCTAGTAATGAAAAAAAAACACAAATATAAATAGTTTTATCCTATTTATGTATGTTTTATAACACAAATTTATTATATTAAACATTTATAATTATTTAGATTAGTTAGATTAGAATTGTATTTTCAGTTATATCAATTTTTTAACAGAAAATTAAAAACATTCTAATCTAACCATTTCAAATAATTTTGTGAACATATACATATATATGTACCTATAGATATATATAATACATATAAAATTTTTGATAATTACATAAATATTTTTTTGCAATGCCGGTCGCGAAAGTACAATTTTCTATTGCTGTTTAAAGGTGCGTTTATGTTGGAGCAGTGATAAACCGCGATAAGAGCGGTCGATACTTACAAAGCAGCAAGAATAAATGCATTAATTTATATGTAACATTGTTTACATGCTTTGTATAAACACTTATATATTGTATAATTACAATTATTTATATGCTTCATATAAGCACTTTTATATAAATTAATGCATTTATTCTTGTTGTATTTTTAGTATCTCCGCTCTTATCGTTTATCACTGTTCTAACATAATCGCACTAGAACGTGCGGAAAGTGTATGCCTTACTTTACCGCACTAATAGTGGGAGAAAAGCACCTTTATGCCTTACTTTACCGCATTAGTGCGAGAAAAGCACCTTTATATGACTTACTTTACCGCATTAGTGTGTAAAAAACCTCCTTTTTTCACAATTAATAGTTTTTGTTTTACGATTTTCGAATTTGACTGATGACATAAAAAACTTGAACGTAACAAAATTCATACGAGACAAAACGTCAATTTGTTACAACCGTCGTAATCATTCAAGAAAGATAAAAATGGATAAAATGGATTTTTTAATCTCAAATTAAACTTATGCGACAGGCATTACAAAAAATATTGTATGTGGCATGTGCGGAAGACAACGAATTACGTCGCGCGTGAAGTTGCCGTATCAGCTTATAGTGCACTTACACGAGTACGAGTGTGAATGCACCATAGGCCTTCGGCTCATGCGGCAACTTCACGCGCGACATATAAAAGCTATAAAGGCCCCTGCACAGACTTTTGCATAACAGCATAGACTTATATAGATAGACCGGCTCCTGCCGTAAGAGCCAAGAACTCTTACGGCAGGGGCCGTAAGAGCAAGGCCAAACGGCGTATCAACATGTTGTACTACCACACATTACCATACATACAAAAATCCTCTGATTGGTCGCGCCCAAGATAGCAGAACAATTGACGGAGTTAGCATACTAGTTAGGGCCAGCGCACGTACATTGCCGTAGCGTCTTACGCCACCTTCGTGAGAATCGCCTTACGCGACACGTAAGCCAAACGTACGGCAACGCATATAGAAAAACGTAACATAACGCATGTAACGTATGATATGTTACGTTACGTTTTTCTATGTGCGTTGCCGTACATTTGGCTTACGTGTCGCGTAAGGGCTAGCACACGTAATTGCCGTAGCGTCTTACGCCACCTTACGTGAGAATTGCCTTACGCGACACATAAGCCAAACGTACGGCAACGCACATAGAAAAACGTAACGTAACTCATGTAACATATGGAAAAAGTACTTTAAATTAATGTGTGAAAGTATTTCTACATGCACATTGTAATAATTAATTTAATATTTTAAATTAGTTATTTATTGCTTTCATATATTTTAAAATTTAGCAGCGCAGTTCTTTAACTAAAATTTTTTCAAATTTTATATTAATTTTTTCCCTTCAATACACATAGATACGTACTATTTTAATTTTTCTTTTTTTATAAAGATACTACCTCTTGGGTTTAATTTTTTAAAAGTACAATTATTTTTTGAGATAATATATATGTATATAATTGGCGCAATTTAAAGATCATTTCTTTTTTTTTTGTAATAGATAATAATCACTTGGATTGAATAAGGTAGCGCAATTTTGTGATATGTACCACTTGGGTTTTTATTTTTTTGAAATAAAGATACTACTACTTGGGTTTTTTTAAGGTACAAAGATATAGGATTTTTCAAGATACATACACCACGCGTGTACTTGGCGCCTTTTTTTACCTTTTTGTAAAAGGTAATTTTGTACGGATATGATATAAACGGAGAAATTTTACAAATTGCAAGGGACATATTAATTGTACAGCTCACACTTTACAACTAGCCGTGAATGATGCACTACAATTGGAGGAAATAGCATGTATCATACAAAAAGGAAAATTATAGGACACTTCAAACATTCCGCGCTGGCAACGCAAGAGCTACATAAAACTTACACTCATTGTCAGATAAAACTTAATTTGCCGGAAGAAGCGTTGATTCATAGCTGTCCTACAAGATGGAATTCAACGTATTATAAACAACTATATAAAAATAGAACTTCTATTTTGGCAGTATTTAATAATACTTCCGTGACAAAACCAGTGCGAGCACGAAACTTAGAAATGGCCGCTGTCGCGGATAAAAGACTATCAGTTCGAAAGAGGCGCCGCACAGTGGGCGAAACCCGGACAAAAATCGATTTTTAACATTTGTTGAAATAAACGAAATTAATTATTTTACGGCTTTAAGAACATCATGAAGTTTATGAAAAACAAATAAAATATGTTATATGTTATTAAATATAAGTTGATATTTATATTGTCGTTAACGCGCATTCGTTTAGTTTCGTACTATTTTTGTGTCTGTTCAAACTTCTTGTACAGCTATACAGTTGCGTGAAAAAATTTCAAAAAATTCACGTATACAGCTCTTTATACATATACTGTATCGACAAAAAAGATTTAAATATTTTTTTGAAATATATTTGTCAATTATTTACAAGTTAAATAGCGTGTTAGCTCAAGTTTACATACAGAAAGTAACTTTCCGATACGCGATTTAATAAGTTTGACCGATTATGTCCGAACGAGACTCGGATGAATCTTTTCCTTAAAGTGTCCTCTAAATTAAGAAAAAAACCCCGTCTGCCCGTTTTTGCCCGTTGGAAAGATATTGATCGTATAATAATGTAGATATTTTCATGTATAATAGACGGTTAAGGGGGGATGCCAGGATGAGGATCGTGAAAGGCTATTTATGTGAATCTGTTGTAAAAAATGTCTTGAATTAAGTTCATTGATGCATGTGTTCATAACATTTTAAAGTTAATAACAAATTGTTATTAACAAATAAATATATTTAATGCTAAAATGAAATGTGTACTGCTTTGATAAGCGAGATAAGTATATTGTTGGACTGTTCCCCACGGTATTCAATCTCAATGCCACCTGATGTGTGCTTATTTTTAGATTCAAACTTTACATGCCGCATTGTTTGTTGATTTTTGTTAGTTTGACTTTTACTGTCACACGGCACGGATGTGCGCACATTTTACCGCTGTGACTAACTATACAGTACTTTTTATTTTAAACCGTCACATAAATTATGTAAGTTTCCTTCCGATCGTTACTTATCTTACTCAATCATTCATATCTTACACATGTACTATTCTCTTGTAGTTTTGCGGCGCTCCGACATAAAAAGATGGCAGATATTATACTTAAAAATAAAATTTTATGTGAATGCATTTGGAATAGTAATAATAAAAGAAAGTCACATCTGGAAACAATAATGGAGTACATAAAAAAAGATAAGAACTATAATAAAACGCAACTTGTTCAAATTAAAAAACATGTAACTAATAGTTTTATTTCCAATTATACAAAATATTGGTCAAATGCAAATCAAACACGAACAAACTTTGTAAGAAAGTACACGCAGTTTATGAAAAGCGAAATTAAAATAACATTTAAAGAGACGCATCACAGATCCGCTATTACTACTCCTAGTAATAGTTTATCATCTGTCAATGCAGGAGATCATGGTCGTGATCGTCCACGCAAATCGTACGAAGATTGTAGCAGCAAGACCCAAAAAAGACGGTTACATGAGCTTCGTAGCAAGTATAGCCAAGAAGTGTTGGAGGCAGCTGTTGCGCCCAACAATAAAATACACTGTAAATATTTGTTACCAAATAATAAACTAGATAAAGAAACATTTATAAATAAAATTCTGGCAATGTATATAGACTTAGGTCTATCAAGAAGAAAATATGAATTGCTTCGAATTTATAATAAACGCTTATTTGGAGATAAACTTTACCCCACTTATGCGAAAATTCAGGCTGCCAAAAAAAAATGTTACCCTCAAAATATAACTGTAACTGAAAATGGTACTGAAATCAAATTGCAATCTCTGCTAGACCACACTACATCTCAAATCATAAAATCACTACCAAACCAAGATTTTCTCGATATAGGTACTGAAGAGTTAACTTTACATGGAAAGTGGAGAATGGATGGTGCTTCTGGCCAACAAAATTTTAAACAAAAGTGGTCAACAAATAACGACGATAGTACAAAAGTTATGTCTGACAGTACAGTATTTATTATATGTTATGTGCCGCTAATATTGACACAGTCACGATAATAGTCGTGTTTTATGGAGAAACGATAGACCATCATCTGTAAGATTTTGCAGACCACTTAAATTTAAATTTGCCAAAGAAACCCCATCCAACACTTTGGAGGATTACAATTTCTATATCAATGAAATTAATAATCTGCAGCCTTCAGTGGAAAATAAGTCCGATAAATCTTTCAAAGTCACTCACACTTTATATTGTACCATGATTGATGGAAAAGTGTGTAACGTGTTGACGGACCAGAAATCAACGACATCCTGCAATATTTGTCGAGTAAGCCCAAAACAGATACATAATTTACAGTATATAAAAAAACTAAAATATAACGAAGAACATTATACGTATGGTTTATCCACCCTTCATTGTTGGATACGATTTATGGAGTGTTTATTACACATTTCGTACAACCTAGATTTTAAAGAGGGTTGTGCTAGAGGAAGTAATAAAATTTTACAACAAAACAGAAAGAAACAAATTCAAGATGGTTTAAAATCGCAATTATCTATAACGGTTGATGTTGTGAAACAAGGACACGGTACCACCAATGATGGCAATACTGCTAGGCGAATTTTTTCGAATCCTGCGATCGTTTCTAATGTACTTGGAATAAATCAGACACTCATAGAAAGGTTTGGAAATATCTTACATATAATGGCAAGCGGATTAACAGTAGATTTTGACAAATTTGAAATATATGCCAGAGAAACTGCTGAATTGTTCATTAATTTGTACGGGTGGTACAGAATGCCCCCTTCTGTACATAAAGTGCTACTACATGGTAGTAATATTATGCGGAAATTGGTTCTACCTATAGGCTATTTTTCAGAAGAGGCTCAAGAGTCTGGAAATAAAATATTTAAAGCTGCTAGACGTTATTATAGTAGAACTTGTTCTCGTAAAAACACAAATGAAGACATAATGAATTATCTTCTCATTTCGTCGGATCCTATTATTAGTGCTAATAGATTACAAAAAGATAAAATAATAAAAGAATTATCAATCGAAGCAAAAAAATTAATCAACTGGATTGATCTGAATAACATAAATAACGATGAAAATAATAATGACGCTATTTCACAAAATTTAGATAATGATGACAATATTTCTGACAAATCTTTAGATATTGAAGATTGCTTTGAAAATCTTGAAGATGATAGTATTTCTATGGAGATGGAGGTAGAATAAAGTTGTGTTAATTACACAAAACATAAAATTAAGTATTTCCCGCAATTAAGCAAAAAAAAAACACTTTTTTTTCTTAGACTGGTACCTTGTCGCGGTGAAAAGGCTTATAATTGCATATATTTTCAAATATAATTAAAATAGCAATTGAACCAAATCCAGTCACTGCTTAATTTGAAGACAATATTCAAAATTAACAATCCAGAGACCATCATCCATTTTGAATTCCATAATTTCGAACACAAATTCGAAATCAGCACCCCCAATAACTCATATATATCAATTTTCAAAAAAAATCCATCCAGTTTTGATTTTTCAGTCCGCCATATTGAATTGACCATTTTGAATTCCACAATTTTGAACACAAATTCGAAATCAACACCCCCAATAACTCATGTATATTACATACAATAAGATAATTATTCGCCAGTTATAAATTAATAAAATGTGAGTAGTCGGCCTGACTGGCAGTAATTTTACGACGTTTTGACCCGTACTTTGGGTCCTTAGTTGATGTTATATTAAAAATTTATTTTGCGAAAAAATATTACCCCAGCCAGGGTTTGAACCTGGAACCTCCCGTATACCGTGCGGGTGTCGTGCCAATTCGACCACTGAGGCTATGGTAATATTTCTTCGCAATAACACATATAAGATGGAGCACCGATTTCTTCGGTCGACGGTGTGTATAACGTCTTTTCGATATGAACATTGAAAAAACCGTGAGCCAACTTGCTTTGTCGGTTTCACACAGTACTTTTTTCGGATCAATCGTTGAGACATCATTGAACCATCCTTCCGTTGGAACACCATTACTAGGTCAGGTGTATCAAATACAATAAGATAATTATTCGCCAGTGATAAATTAATAAAATGTGAGTAGTCGGCCTGACTGGCAGTAATTTTACGACGTTTCGACCCGTACTTTGGGTCCTTAGTTGATGTTATATTAAAAATTTATATTGCGAAAAAATATTACCCCAGCCAGGGTTTGAACCTGGAACCTCCCGTATACCGTGCGGGTGTCGTGCCAATTCGACCACTGAGGCTATATGGTAATATTTCTTCGCAATAACACATATAAGATGGAGCACCGATTTCTTCGGTATACGGGAGGTTCCAGGTTCAAACCCTGGCTGGGGTAATATTTTTTCGCAATATAAATTTTTAATATAACATCAACTAAGGACCCAAAGTACGGGTCGAAACGTCGTAAAATTACTGCCAGTCAGGCCGACTACTCACATTTTATTAATTTCTCACTGGCAAATAATTATCTTATTGTATTTGATACACCTGACCTAGTAATGGTGTTCCAACGGAAGGATGGTTCAATGATGTCTCAACGATTGATCCGAAAAAAGTACTGTGTGAAACCGACAAAGCAAGTTGGCTCACGGTTTTTTCAATGTTCATATCGAAAAGACGTTATACACACCGTCGACCGAAGAAATCGGTGCTCCATCTTATATGTGTTATTGCGAAGAAATATTACCATAGCCTCAGTGGTCGAATTGGCACGACACCCGCACGGTATACGGGAGGTTCCAGGTTCAAACCCTGGCTGGGGTAATATTTTTTCGCAATATAAATTTTTAATATAACATCAACTAAGGACCCAAAGTACGGGTCGAAACGTCGTAAAATTACTGCCAGTCAGGCCAACTACTCACATTTTATCATGTATATTAATTTTTAGAAAAATCCATCCAGTTTTGATTTTTCAGTCCGCCATATTGAATCAACCATTTTGAATTTGACCATTTTGACTTAAAATTTGAAATCTATGCCCAAAACAACCTAAGAATATCAATTTTCAAAAAATTTACTGCAAAATTTATTAAGTTGCCGATTTTTGTCCATTTTTGCCGGATTTTGCCCACTGTGCGCCGCGAGACGATTAGCCCGGCGCTTCCTGAAGCCGCCGCTGTAAATTCGCGCGCCAGCGCAATGTCGATGCGCGAGAAACGCTCGATCGCGAGGATCGATATTCGGCGCTCAAATTGTAGCTGCCAATCCTCAACCGGCGGAAAGAACGATTCCGGGAAACCGGGAGATCCGATTTGCCGAATCCACCGCACACTCTCCAGAGGATTCTAATCCGCGCAGCTTCCCGTAAATTAGTACGAAACATCCGCAAAGAATCTTCTGGAAAACCGTGCCTAATATAAGCGCAAACGGGACACGCCTTGTGGCAGTCGCATACCATTATTCGAGAATCCGCTTTCGCACCTTCTAACCGTGAAGTCTGTAATCCTCCGCGTAGATTTTGGCCTGAAATTAGTCTGCAGACGCTGTAAATAGTGTAAATAGTTTATAACAAATATAAGGACCAAAATCTTACTCTGTCTCTTTATTTGGAATCTCGTGTACGTACAAACAGCCGCGAACGAATGGTCAATTATAGACAAATTAGTAACACTTTTGAAGCATTTGCAATGTGCAACCACCGTATTTTGCTCCTTATGCGAAATTACGATATCTTTGGTTCGCCCGGTAATACACGGGGCATCATAAACAATCGCCTAGCAGAAGATATTTTGGATGGAAATCTCATCCGCACATTGAAGTGCATACTTCGTCAATCTCTTACTAGGCGCTTCAATACGGAATCACAGTCTAATCAGAAAGTTAGCGTACATCAAATTGCAAGTTTTCTCGGTCCTCGCCACAAAACATTGACACCCAAATCATGCGAAGTGGATAAAATAAAAATAGATTTTAAAAAAATTGCAGATTAGCATATTTTTTAAAATAATTATTTATATTGTATTCAATAATTGTTTTTACTGTAAATGTATCTCTTTTAAAATAAAAAATTATATGAGAAATAAAGCAGCATATAAAGCCATTTGTTTATTTTGTTAATATCAATATGCAACTTTTAATGCCTTAAGCAATAAAACATTTTTCTTCTATAATTTTAATTATTTCATTACTTTATATTTGCTAATATAAAGTACGCATCCTTGATCCAAAGTTTTATGCTTGAAATATCCTTCTTCTTGAAGCTAATACACCCGATCTAAAGAAAAAAACATTGCAAAGATAAAAATAGGAAATGTTATATTACAGACATTAGCTTCAGTCAATACACCCGAGGAAAATTCACAGGAGATTGTAACTGCTTTGGACTTCATCTTTCAAAAAGGAAATTCTAATGAGGAAACGGGCTGGCAAAAACAATTAGATTATTATATAATGGAAACAACAATTAGTCATAATGAATCATCTCTCGAATGGTGGAAGACGCGAGCGAAAAAATATCCGGTGCAAACAGAACTTGCAAGAAAATATTTGGCCATACCCGTGACATCTGCAACTTTTGAAAGAGCATTTTCATCGGCGGGAAATATTGTTACGCGCAAACGGAGCTGTCTAGCTCCAGATACAACCAATCTTTTAGTATTTTTATATAAGAATAGACAATTTTTTCCTATATAAAATTTATAATAATTGCGAATATATGTATATATATCTATATGTGTATGTGTGTGTATTTACAATTATCATAAATTTCATTAATCTACATTACATACATTTTATTATTACATTTTTTTTTTACATTTTTTTTTTACATTTTTTTTATTTATTTTTGTACATATATATATGTATATAATAAAATAGAAATTAATTAAAACTAAATATATTAAGTACAGTTCTATTTTTGTGTTTTATTATAATAAATGTATAATTGTAATATTTATTCTAATAAGAAATAAGAATTAAGAAGTATACATACTCCATCAGGTACATATATTTACATTTTATGTTTTACAAAATAAAGTATTTTTCAAGTGCAACAATGTAGTCATATTAACATATCATTGTAATATATATATTTTACAGTTGGAAACAATTTCTCTTCGTAACTTTCTTCTTTGTATTTCTTTCTTTTTTGGTTTTTTCTCTTTTACAGAATTATTTAATCAATGTCGAGATTTTATCTTGGTAAATTTTGCAATAAAATATGTTACAATAAAAGTTATTTTAAATATCTTGTAAATTTTTTAATATCTTTATTGTGTGTGTGAGTGTGGTTAGTTACTTGATTAGGTTAAACTGTCATGCGTTAGCCGTCTGATATGCGAGTAAGTGTGTAATGCGGGCACTCATTTGTGAAGTGGATATCTGTATGATACGATTACCCGTGTGATACGGGTACCCGCGTGATACGGGTACTCGTGAGATACGAGTACCCGCGGAATCGGTCTTCACCCGTGTGCAACGAATGACGGACGGGCGGGCGATTGTCAATTTGCTACGTTACTCGATTTTTTCCCGAGCACTACATTTTTCCGGCTTTTTCCAGCCTTCTAAAGGTGGAAGCTGCACAATAATGCATTTTATAAACACAATCTTTTTTCATAACCGACGTTACGTCACAATTGTGTTGAATTTTCGCGCATGTCAAAGCTGAAGCGGAAGTATCCCATAAATCAAAAGCACCAATCCGCAGTTAGAGTCCTATACAAAGGAGTGCGTTCCACTTGGCACTCACAATGCTCGTGAGCCTTATTCATTCTTGTTTAACATTTAACAAACAATAAAGATAAAGTGATTTTAAAAGCATTGCGAGCGTCAAGTGGAACGCACCTAAGAAGAGAAGCGCGATCTCATAGAAAAAATGTCTAATATTCTCCTTCTTTTTCTATCTAAAATATCCGGTAAAAGTGCATAATAACAAACCCAGCCTTAATGACTTTGACCTTGACAAATGTTGTTAAGGTCACTCTCCTGAGAAGGTTTCAGCCGTTGCTCGTTTTTTTATTAAAAAGTTATTAACAATAAAAGTTTAAAAAATATAGCAGTTATTTTGAGTATATTGAAAGGCATAAACGACTGAATGTATGTGAAAATAATACATGTACGAACAAAGAAGAAAATATTACAGTTTTATTAAATAAAATAAAAAATTTTTTGTTGTATTTGTATCATTCACTTGATAAGATAACGCATATGTATATTACAAACATTATCACATATTTACATTGATTAGTTATTCTGTATAAATAAGTTAAAATAAAAATTTAGAGATCAAAGAAGATAAGAAAAAGTAGGATTTGTTGATGCATTTTATCGTTACACTTAACGCAAATTCTTCTGATTGGTTAGTCTAGTGGAAAAAGTACAACCGGTAGCTACATATGAGTGCGTTCAGTTTACCAATGTTGAGAAAAAATAAAACATCGATTAATCAAAAAAAACCATCAGTTTTTTAATTAATCAAGAAACATTGCCTCCTCCCTGAAAGGAACTTGATTAATGAAAGGCATGTTATATACATATTAGGTTTAGTTTTATTGGAAAGCAACAACAAGTTTAGACTTGGCGCGGTTAAAATATACGCGAGCGCACTAGTGTAGCTTGATCTGCACCGTGATCTGTACCGATCTGCTCTCTCTCTCTTTCGTAATGTTGAGCACGCACGCTGTACGATACGTATCTCGCTTTGTAAGAAAACGCTTGTACGAGTATAAGATAAGTCAGTACTTATTTGTCATCTATCAACTAAAAAGGTCAAGGTATTTAGTAGTACTGCACATAACTCTAGATTTATTGCGTGTACCATCATATTCCTCGGGCATTTATAATAGGTTATGGGCCCAGGATACGTGGCATAAAGAGAGGAATAATGTCAGATACACGCTTTACTATCGCAAAGTTGGACAACACAAACTTCCCCGACAGCACACGATATCCAATGGACGTCCATAGGATATCGTGTGCTGTCGGGGTTTTAAGTATGGATGTGCAAGGTAGAATGACTACTAATTAAGGAAGATCTATGGCACACAATCAGCGCGGCAAGACCGACAGAGCCGGACGAAAGGTGGCTCAAAGCAGATAGGCAGGCGCGTGCTACAATCGGTTTGTTAGTCAAAGATGACCAGTTACGGCATATTGGAGATACGAATAGCGCTAAGGAAGCGTGGACAGCACTGCAAAGTTATCACTAAAAGGCTTCTCTTACAAATTAAGTATTTTTATTTAAGAAAATCTGTAGTATGAAACTTTCAGAGAATGGTGATATGGAGAGTCATTTAAACGCAATGCTCAACTCAATGGACCAGCTAGCAGCCCTCGGAGAAGCGTTAAAGGATAAAATGGTCATTGCTCTGTTGCTGTGTAGTCCCGGAATCGTACAATATATTAATAACTGCTTTAAAGACGAGGTCAGAAGACGAACTAACCATAGAACTCGTCAAAGGAAAACTTCTCGATGAAGACAGAAGACGGAAGAATGCAAAAGGTCAAGAAGACGAACGAGACGATAGAGCACTTAAGACGCAATCTAAGAAATTTACAAAAGCGACATCAGAGAAGCAGTATATAAAGAATATTACATGTTTTTTTCTGCAGTAAGACAGGTCATTTGAAGATAGATCGCAGAAATTACATAAAATGGAAAGAAGCAAAAGCAAAGAAGGTGAATCAAGCGGTAAGAAAAGACGATGATGATGCACACATCTGTTTCAGTGTTCAAAGCCAGAACAACAGCGAACGAAAATGGTATATTGACTCAGAGGCAACTAGTTATATGAGCAACAGTAAAGATTTCTTTAAGACACTCAATTATTGCACAAATGAGAAAATAAAGCTGGCAAATGGAGATTGTGCAGAAGTACATGGAATAGGAGATGGTTATCTCACCTGCAAAGACAATAAGAATAAGCAAACTACAGTTATGGTTAAAAATGTTTTATATGTTCCTACGCTAGAAAAAAGTTTACTGTCAGTAAGAAGATTGGTAGAGAAAGGTCTTCAAGTAAAGTTTAAAGAAAAGGTATGCAATATAGAAAAAGATGGAGCTATTGTAGCTACTGCAGACTTGGATGGAAACTTGTACAAACTGAGGTTTGGTTATAAAGCTCTAATGGTCACAAACAAGCACAAAGAAAATTGCCAGCACACGTAGCATAGAAAACTCGGCCATAGGGATCCAGAAGCAATAAAACTAATGGAAACGAAGGATCTAGTAACAGGTATAAAGATAGTAGACTGCGGTATAAGAGGCGTCTGCAAACTCTGCATAAAAGGAAAAATGACCAGACAACCGTTTCCAAAGAAGTCATTCAGCAAATTGAAAGAAGTATTAGATTTAATACACCCTGACGTTTGCGGTCCCATGCAAACAAAAACACCAGGAAATAAGCAATACGTACTAACTCTCATTGATGACTACAGCAGGTACACAGTGGTACATCTTATAGAACATAAATCGGAAGCAGCTGAAAGGATTCGAGATTATGTGAGGACCATGAAGACGAAATTCAATAAAGTACCAAAGGTTATTAGGTCTGATCAAGGCAGAGAGTATGTAAATGCAAAACTGAAGGAGTTTATACGAAAGGAAGGAATTGAGATGCAGAACACTGTAGGATATGCTCCCAAACAAAACGGTGTGGCTGAAAGAAGAAACAGATATCTTATGGAGATGGCGAGATGCATGCTAATAGATGCGAACTTACCTAACAAGTACTGGGGTGAAGCAGTATGCACTGCAAACTATCTACAAAACAGGTTGTATACAAAGGCTACAGGTACAGCGCCATTTGAAAAGTGGTATAAGAAGAAACCATCGCTACAGCACATACACACATTCGGATCCAAAGTGTATGCTCATACTCCAAAAGAATTAAGAAAAAAGCTCGATAAAAAAGCAAAGGAATTTGTCTTTGTAGGTTGTGAAGAAAATGCAAAAGGATTTCGCTTATTGGATAAAAGTACAAACAAGGTAATAATAAGCAGAGATATCAACTTTCTCGAAGAAAATAATGAGTCAAGCAAGGTAATGTTCAAGAGGAAACAAATACTAAACAATACGGAAGCTGTATGGGACATAGCAGAAGAAGAAAAAGAAACTAAAGCTAAAGAAGAAAATAATAATCAAGAAGAAGAGGAAACAACCATAGAGGAGGAGAGCAACAGTCAGGAAGATCCAAAATTACGACGATCACAAAGGGAAAATAAAGGCGTTTCACCAAATAGATTTTGTAATATGGCATACTGTGTTAAAGATGGAGGAATATTTGAACCAGCTACATATAAAAAAGCAATATCTTTACCTGACAGCGGTCAATGGATTAAGGGCATAAATGAGGAATATAATTGAATAGTTGAACGAACTTACCTAGTGAAGTTCGACTCCAATTATGCTCCTGTCTCGTCCGGATGGATATATAAGTGCCGTTATATAAGTGTAGTAGCATTCCATGCGTCATCCACAACAGGCCAATTTAAAGAAAAAACTTTCGCGCCGCGCAAGGCCGCGCCACGCGCCGCCGCCGCACACGCGCCCTGCCGGATTTTCATTTTTTAACTTCACAAATCTGACCAGAAGGGTCCGGGGAGGGAGGGATTATCCATCCGGACGAGACAGGAGCATAATTGGAGTCGAACTTCACTAGGTAAGTTCGTTCAACTATTCAATTATGTCCGTCTCGTCCGGATGGATATATAAGTGTAGATATTTAACGATCACAGTCAGATTTGTGAGAAAATTTATATATGTATAAAACAAACTATACATAAAAACGTATACATACGTAGATGATCAAACTTAAAAACATCTATTACACAACTACCACTGCGTATAAGCAGAACACAAAATTGAGCACAAATAAAATAATAATGAATAATCGCTTAAAAAACTAACGACTATTGAGAATCGCGGTCTGAAGCGAGGCGGTCTCTATTATGGGACGGTTATAGAAACGAGCGAAGACCTCAGACGATCTGGTCCAGCCCGCCGTACGACAAATTTCCTCCACACTAATGCCCCTGCCTGCAGCGAAAGAAGCAGAGGCGTGTCGAGTGGAGTGGGCTGAAAAGACAGAGGTATTGACTCCTGCCACCTCTAATACGGATTTCACCCAACGCCCTAAGGTTTGTGAACCTACAGATCTATGTGGGGGACGAAGAGAGATAAAGAGTGCCTCGCAGCCGAGAGGCCTGCACTTAGACACGGTACATTTGGACACAGTTTATTTGGACACGGTCATTTGGACACGATCTATTGGACACCGTTCGTTTGAACACCGTTCATTTGGACACCGTTTATATGGACACCGTTCATTTGGACACGAAAATACGCGACCTGTGCACTTGGACACGAGAATGCGCGAAATGTTCACTTGGACACGAAAATGCGCGGCCTGTGCAGTTGGACACGAGAATACGCGACTTGTGCACTTGGACACGAAAATGAACGACCTGTGCACTTGGAAACGAAAATGCGCGGCCTGTGCAGTTGGACACGAAAATGCGCGACCTGTTCACTTGGACACGAAAATGCGAAATAACTTTTGATGATAAATATGTCGCAGCCACATGGTGTACACACACACACACACACGCGGGGGGGGGGGGGGGGGGGTGCAAGGGGGGCCTTCGGCCCCCCTCCCGCACCCCCTCCGCCGGTAGGCAGGGTGGACCTCGCTTAATATCTCGTGTCCAACTGCACAGGCCGCGCATTTTCGTGTCCAACTGCACAGGCCGCGCATTCTCGTGTCCAAGTGCACAGGTCGCTCATTTTCGTGTCCAAGTGCACAAGTCGCGTATTTTCGTGTCCAAATGAACGGTGTCCATATAAACGGTGTCCAAATGAACGGTGTCCAAACGAACGGTGTCCAATAGATCGTGTCCAAATGATCGTGTCCAATTGAACGGTGTCCAAATGTACCGTGTCCAAGTGCACCTCTCCCCTCGCAGCCCTCCTGTCGAAGCTCGCGCGTGAGCTCGAGATAGAACTTTACTAATGAGAAGACGCAGAGCTCAGGTCTGTCCGGAAAAGGTTTGAACGTAAGTAATGGCTGGAATCGTCCGATTCCTGAAGTCTTTAACCTAGCCGGAATCCTGATTACTAACATGTCCGACAGCACAATATTGGAAACCTGAATGGCCGCTAATGTCTGCATCCTTTGGGCCGTTGTAAGAGCCATTAGAGTCACTAATTTGCTCGATACCTTCTCAAGAGTTAAATCCCCATGAGGAAACAAAGTTGCCAATTAAGCTAATACTGGGGATGGATCCCAGACAAAATCGTAACGCGGGCGTTGAGGTTTCAAGGCTGCGACCCCTTTCAAAAACCTCCTCACCAAAGCATGGGGCCCACCTCGTCAGATGAAAGAAGAGAGACTGCCGAGCAATAGGTATTTAATGTAGAGTAAGACCTTGCAGCCGTACGCGACGTGTCGGCCACCTGACGGAACAACGACGACAACCGCGCATTCCAGGCGGGCAGGGCCCTATCACCCAAGAGCCTCGTACGACACAATAGAATGTAAGTTAGGATTAAGTAACGCGATTAGGTCCGCCGAGCGACGGCGCATATAGGGATAGCATCTCCTTTTAACGATTTACTTGAATTATTTTGGCACATTAGTGCCCGGCACGGCCGTGAGTGTTGTTTATTTGTTCGCGCGTGGATCGCGATGCCGCGCGTATAACATAAGGCGTCGTGCCACACTCAGACATCAGACCGGGTACATTCGGACCCGGATTGGCGAAAAAACAAGAGTCCAATTAACCCCATTGGCGACATACGGGGGCGCGGACGCGAGAGGTCAAACCGCGCGGGCCGCGCGACTAAATAACCACCGGTGCCGAACCACAGAGTCGTAAAATGGGGGCACGCGCAAAGAGCGCCGCGATCCGAGCGCTGGGTGAAGAGATAGCGTACCATGCGTCATCCACGGGAAAGAACCCACGGTGCCCCGAGAGCGAGACACGGCACACCGATGGAACAAGTCGCCGTCGAGATCTGACCACTCAGACGGAAGTTACGGGGACGGTCCGCGAACTCGATACCCGGACACCGGATGCGAAAACCAAGTCCGGATGGTAGTTCTTAGGGTTCGTCGAAGCGAGCACCGGAGGTCACCGTTAGGATCTGACCACTCAAACCGAAGTTACGGGGACGGTCCGCGAAATCGATGCCCGGACACCGGATGCGAAAACCAAGTCCGGAATGTAGTCCGTAGGGGTCGTAGAGGCAAGCACCGGGGGTCACCGTCAACGTCGGGTAACACGAAATCGACCGGGACGTTTTTTCTAGGAAGTCGGTCCGGATGCCTCTATAGGGACGTAAGAGAGGCCGGATACGCGGGTCGGTGATGTAAAAAGTCGAAAATTCCGGAAGGTGGAAAACCACTACCCGGGCATCGAGAAAGTGCGTCGCACTTGTAGCATAACAAGTGGAAATTTCCGTCACGAACATCTGGCGTGACCGCAAGCGGTAAACACCTATTGTAACTGCGTAGCGTGGAAAATTACCGAAAGAGAAAGCGGCCGTGATACCGTAGTAGGGATAGAATATCGAAAGTGGGGAGCCACAGCGCAGAGGAATACTCGAGGCAGTCTCTCGTGGGCGCTCGTAGAGGTAACACCGGTCTCGCGCGTATGTCCCGACGTGTTGTAGTAATTATCGCGACAGTGATCCGGCGTACGAAATTAGATTACCCCAGCGTCCGAAACGAACGGGAACGCCCGCATAACGCGTTAAAAGTTGCCGATACGAAAGGCGAACGGTATCATAGTACCGAAACGGAAATTACGCACTTAGCGAGACGTGCGACCGCCATCTTGCGCGGAATAAATAAATGTGAACAACGATCTGTGTAAAACGATCAATATGAATAAATGGAATAATCATTTGTGAAAATTACGACGAAGTCGCAATTACTTATCTTACACTTACCTGATTAAACGGAGGGCAGTCATCTTGGAGAAGCTGCGATCCGGATCGAGGATTACCATCGGTGCATCAACGGTGGAGCTAGCAGATGCGACATCTAAACCTAGGCGGAAACCTAAAAACAATCAGTATTAATTAAGTTGATTAACCGCGTTACTCATACTTACCTGGTGAGAGCGGTGGTCGGCCATCTTGTAAACGCGACGATCCTGGGCGACGCACAGCAGCGATGATCCATGGGACGGCGATGCAGATGAGGCACCCGCAGCGAGAACCTGAAAATAGAAAGAGTTATTTGGGTTGATTAGCCATTAGTATTGTAACTTACCCGATCAAGCGGTGGTCAGCCATCTTGATCCCACGTTGACTTAGGCTGGTGATTAGTATCAGTGATCCGAGAGTAGGCGCTGGAGATGCGGCATCCGTAACGGGAACCTGAAAAGGAAATTGTTTAAACAAATTGGTTAACCATGATGTCATAAATACTTACCTTCTTGGTGGAATTAGGATAAACCGAGTGGCGACCGATGACTTATAGGACAAAATAACGTGTCCCGTAGCCCGATTACGTACCGTTCGGTTACAACCTAACGTTCGGTAACAGAGAGGATAAAAACTCCAAAACCTGCGATACCGATGGAGAAAAGCAAGAAATCTCTTTCTGCTTGCGGAAGTGCCACCACAGGCGTAGAGGTTTAGCATATTGCGCGATAGTCGCATCCGAGATCGAAGCGAGGGTGGTCTCTAGCGCTGCTGTAGGAGTTCCTCTTGCTAGCAATGCTTGGCAGATAATTTCGCGGCTGCCAGGGAAATCCTGTTCCACGCGGGGTGTATCCTCCTGAAAAGAGACGAAAGCATTTTAATATTCGGCTCAAACCGAATAGGTTGGTGAACGCTAAGTTTGTTAAACAATGGAAACCACGGTTGAGCTGGCCATCATGGCACCACTACCACCCCCTCTGCCCTGTCGGAAATTATTTTATGAAGGACTCTTAAAATTAATATAAAAGGAGGAAAGGCGTAGAAGTAGTATTTACTCCAGTCTAAAGAAAAAGCATCTATTGCGTAGGCCAGAGGATCTGGCAACCATGCCACAAAACGAGAGCATTTCGCGTTGATCAAAGACGCAAATAAGTCAATCTCGAAAGAACCAAACACAGAGCGAATTTCATTGAAATATGACTGCTCTAAGGTCCACTCAGTTTCTACAGAAACGATTCTAGATTCCGCATCGGCGACGATATTTTGAGCTGAGGGGACATATGCTGCATAGATAAAAAGATTTTGGACTGCGCACCAGCACCAGATCTGTCTTGCCAGGCCGGATAAGTGGGGGAACCTAACCGATCCCATCCGATTAATGTAAGACAAGGCAGTAGAATTATCCACTTTTAATAGGATGTTACAATTCTCCAAATGAGAAGCAAAACATCTGAGAGCGTGAAAGACAGCCAACAATTCCAAATAGTTGATGTGGTTGCGTTTTTCGTCATCTGACCAGAAACCATGCGTTCGGTTTTCATTACAAGCAGCCCCCCAACCTGATAGTGAGGCATCCGAGAAGATCTCAAGCTCAAAGCGGCCTGATCTAATTACGTTATGTTGAGACCTGTCCGCGAACACGGACTTCCACCATAACAAATCCTCTCGAATCGAAGAGGGAAGGACCATCCTGGCCTCAAAATTTTCCTCTGCCGCTGAGAGAGCTAAGAACTTTTCCCTCTCTATGATTTTAGTGTGTAAAATCCCGTATTGGACAGCGGGATATACTGATATGAAGGAGCCGATAAGACTTGCCAAATCACGGATCTTGCATGATTTTTTCTCTAAAAAATTTATTGTCCTGTGAAAAAGTTTCTCTCTTTTGTCGTCAGGAATAGAAATCGCAAAAAGATCCGTATTAAAATTAAGGCCTAAAAAACGGCATGATCTCGAAGGAGAAAGGACGCTCTTACGCTTATTGATAATAAAGCCTAACAAAGTTAGAAGATTTGAGGTTGCGGCGACGTTCTCTAACGCCTGCTTGCGGGAAGGAGCAATGAGTAAGAAATCATCCAAATAAACAACCAACAAAAAACCCTTCTCTCTAAGATAATAAACTACTGGCTTTAAAACCTTGGTAAAAATATATGGTGCGGAAGCAAGACCAAAAGGAAGGACCCTAAATTGAAAAATCTGGTTTTTAAAACTAAAACGGAGGAACTTCCTATCGTCCTGATGAATCGGCAAGAGCAGGTAAGCATCCTCTAAATCTATGGATGCAAGAAAATATCCTGGTGAAAGAAGTTGGACCGCGGTCTTCCAATCCTCCATTTTAAAATGCGGGGCGACAATGAAGTTATTGAGTAACTTCAGATTCAGGATAAATCTCCAACCTCCTGACGGCTTCTGGATAACAAAATACGAAGACAGAAATTGATCGTCAGACTCTCGAACCCGCTCAATCGCCCCGATAGCACAGAGTCTGCTAATCTCTTGTTGGCAGACTTGTTGTTCTAAATCTGTCAAAAAAACGGCAGGATTATTAACCTGACAAGGAGGGTGCCGACTGAAGGGTAGTCTGTAACCCGAGATAGCCTGTAGGACCACCGCATCTGTGGTAATCTGCCTCCACTGAGAGAGAAAATTAGAGAGGCGGCCCCCAATTCGTACCTGATCCCTATTTAACGCCTCCTCGAACGGGACCTGTGCCTCCGGGCTGACTGGCGACTGCTGCTCGCATATTTCGACGTCCCTGCCCTGGATGTCGCCGCTGATTTTCTGTTCGTTGCAGGGACGCGGGCGTTTCCCGACTTGGCAGGCGTTACCTGTGCTGGCTGTTTAATAGGCTGATGCGTGTTCTTCGATACCACCAACGGAGCTTTAGCAATACTCTTGGAAAACTTCTCCATGGTAGATGCTTTCTTTAATTCCTTGCCAAAGGCCGTGCCAAATAGGAAATCATCTTCTGGAATAGCCTCGGTCGTATTCTTTGCTAGGAGGTTAAGTGAAGGCTTAATCTGAGCTCTTCTGGAAAGGGATAAGCGGTAGAAAAGATCTGCTAGTATCTTGGCCCCCTCATTGACCTTGATAACCGCCGCCCGGGCCTCAGCAGATAAAGACTGTCGAATTTCAGGTCTGAGAAAATCTGAAATCGCTTCGCCGAAAGCGCACAAGGCAATGCCCGCTTGATCCTGGTCCTTGGCTCGAAAATCGTCTCTGCCGATCATTGAGTTGCCCTTGAGAGCCGATTTGAACTCGGGATTCAATTTCGGGGCCCTGAGAAAAGCCCTAGCCTCAACGGGCATATATTTCTTGAGGAGAGGGTCCCTGAGCTCGGGAGGGAGGCCCTCGCGAGTGATACCGCGCCAGGCTTGGGTGACTGAGTCATTCCAAGATGCCTCCTCTATTTGCTCTAGCCCCGAACCAAACAGCTCTCTTGTAAAAGCATCGAGGGGCTCCTCTGCAGGAATCATGCCAGGTGGCTCTAATGATAAGCTTACTGTTTTCGCTGGTCCTGACTCGAGGGAAGTGGCGTCTGCTGTCGCAGCTGGAAAGGCAAATGTCTTGTCAAGACAACGGTTATGTCGAACTCCCCGTCTGTATTGTGCAAATACAGGGCTAGAGAGGTCGTACATACCTGGAAGCTGCGCTTCCCCGCCTATCTGCAACGCGGACGCTGCCGAGGATTCCCCGCCGGCAGCGAGATCCGCCTGCGTAGAAGGCGCTTTTCTGAAAGGATCGACCACTACGGGCTCGATCATCAGTTCCCGGTCAGTTACCTGAGCCGGGGGAGAAGCAATCGACGTCGCCGAAGGGGGGGACCGCGGGCCCCTAACCTCTCGTCGTGCTACGTCAATAAGGCGGGCTAGCAGTCTCGACTCGATCTCCGACAGCCTTTCGCTGCTCGATGACCTCTTCCTCTTCTTCGATTTGTGCGCCGATTTACCCATGATATATAAACTCTGAACGCTGTAAACTAGAAAAAACTTACAGAGATTGCACTTAGGCCTGTTATGGAATCGTGCAACAGGAAAACAATGAAGATCCGGCAGGACGCGTGTGCGGCGGCGGCGCGGCCTTGCGCGGCGCGAAAGTTTTTCCTTTAAATTGGCCTGTTGTGGATGACGCATGGAATGCTACTACACTTATATATCGACACTTATATATCCATCCGGACGAGACGGACATAATTCGCTCATGGATGCTAATACGTGGACATTAGTAGACAAACCCGAAGGCAAAAACGTTATAGGATGTAAATGGGTATATAAAGCGAAGACAGATGCTCAAGGACGTGTCGTAAGGTATAAGGCAAGATTGGTCGCACAGGGTTACGCTCAAGAATATGGTCTGGACTATGAGGAGGTATTCGTACCTGTAGCAAGGCAAACTACATTCAGAACACTGTTGGCGGTTGCAAATAAACAAGGCTTGACTGTCCGACACTATAACGTAAAGAATGCTTTTTTGAACGGAGACCTGGAGGAAACTATCTATATGGCACAGCCCAAAAGATTTGAGGTAAAAGGTAAAGAACATATGGTATGTAAATTGTACATAAATATTTATGGTTTAAAACAAGCTGCTAGAGTATGGAATAAAGAATTACATAATATTTTAGAAAAGGAAGGTTTTGAACAAAGTAAAGTTGATTTGTGTTTATATATAAAAGAAATTAATAACGATAAAGTTTATATAATGTTGTATATAGATGATATCTTAATTGCGAGTAATAATATAAAGTATATATCCTATATGTATAAGAAACTAAGTAACTTCTTTGAGTTAACAGATCTCGGCGATATCAGTTACTATTTAGGTATTGAAGTTACAAAAGATAAAGATAGGATTTACAGTATTAGTCAAACAGGTTACATTGAAAAATTACTAAGGACTTATGGAATGAAAGACGCAAAGGAATAAAAAATTCCACTCAATGTAGGGTATGGAAAGACAAAGAACGATACGAATAAGATTAAAAAGAAGATGTATCAAAGTATTGTAAGAGCTTTAATATATATTGCAACAAATACACGAATAGACATAACTGCGAGCGTGTCAATACTCACAATCAGTAGGAAAATTAGTTGTCCAACAGCGTCAGATTTGATTGAAGCAAAAAGAATAATTAGATACTTAAAAGGTACAAAAGATTTAAAGTTAAAGTTAAGTTCTGTAGAGAAAGAAGGAAAGGATGTTCTAATTGGATATTGGGATGCCGACTGGGCACAAGATGTAAAAGATAGTCTAATAGCGGTTATCTGTTTGTTTAATGGAGGAACTATAAGTTGGGCTTGTAGAAAACAGACATGCGTAGCGTTATCATCCACCGAAGCGGAATATATTGTTCTCGCAGAGGCATGTCAAGAAGCGATATGGTTGCGAAATTTACTAAAAGATTTTAATAAAGAGCAAATACAGCCTACTGTAATTTTCGAGGATAACCAAAGTTGTATTAAGTTAGTTAATAAGGATAAGTATAGTAAGAGAACAAAACATATAAGTACGAAATATAATTATGTAAAGGATTTAAGCGATACAGGTTTTACTAGATATAAGTATTGTTCAACTGAAAGCATGATCGCGGATATTTTAACCAAGCCACTGCAGCAAGTTAGATTAAAGTTTTTAAGACAACAAGGTGGATTAGATGGTTAAAAGGAGGTTGTTGTTGAGGAGGAGTATTGGAAGGCAACAAATTTAGACTTGGCGCGGTTAAGATATGCGCGAGCGCACTAGTGTAGCTTGGTCTGCAACGTAATCTGTACCGATCTGCTCTCTCTCTCTCTCTCTCTCTCTCTCTCTCTCTCTCTCTCTTTCTCTCTCTCTCTCTCTCTCTCTCTCTCTCTCTCTCTCTCTGTCATAATGTTGAGCACGCACGCTGTACGATACGTATCTTGCTTTGTAAGAAAGCGGTTGTACGAGTATAAGATAAGTCAAAAGTACTTATTTTTCATCTATCAACTAAATAAAGGTCAAGGTATTTAGTAGTACTGCACATAACTCTTAATTTATTGCGTGTACCATCATATTCTTCGGGCATTTCTAATAAGTTTATACCGTAGAAACTCTTGTATCAAGCTGGTGCGGACTAAGCGTTAGATACACCTTTTTATATCGATCGTATTAAGTCACATTACATATACATAGATTAGACTTTAAAGTACGAAGAGTGGCACCCGTTTGACCACGTTGATATTGACCACGGTCCCGATTGACTACGTTGAAATTGACCACGTTGCGATTGACCACGTTACAATTGACCACGTTGTGATTGACCACGGTCCCGATTGACCACTGTCCTTATTGACCACGGTCCCGATTGACCACCGTCTCGATTGACCACCGTCCCGATTGACCACGGTCCCGATTGACCACCGTCCCGATTGACCACGGTCCCAATTGACCACCGACCCGATTGACCACAGTCCCGATTGACCACAGTCCCGATTGACCACGGTCCCAATTGACCACCGTCCCGATTGACCACCGTCCCGATTGACCACCGTCCCGATTGACCACCGTCCCGATTGACCACGGTCCCAATTGACCACCGACCCGATTGACCACAGTCCCGATTGACCACAGTCCCGATTGACCACGGTCCCAATTGACCACCGTCCCGATTGACCACCGTCCCGATTGACCACCGTCCCGATTGACCACGGTCCCGATTGACTACCGTCCCGATTGACCACGGTCCCAATTGACCACCGACCCGATTGACCACAGTCCCGATTGACCACAGTCCCGATTGACCACGGTCCCAATTGACCACCGTCCCGATTGACCACCGTCCCGATTGACCACCGTCCCGATTGACCACGGTCCCGATTGACCACCGTCCCGATTGACCACGGTCCCAATTGACCACCGACCCGATTGACCACAGTCCCGATTGACCACGGTTCCGATTGACCACCGTCCCGATTGACCACCGTCCCGATTGACCACCGTCCCGATTGACCACCGTCCCGATTGATCACCGTCCCAATTGACCACGGTCCCGATTGACCACGGTCCCGATTGACGATTAGTGACGCGCTTTAAAAGTATTTAATTGTTTAAAGCGCGTCATTAACCTATATAGGTTAGTTCGGGACGGTGGTCAATCGGGACGGTGGTCAATCGGGACGGTGGTCAATCGGGACCGTGGTCAATCGGGACGGTGGTCAAACGGGACTGTGGTCAATCGGGACTGTGGTCAATCGGGACGGTGGTCAATCGGGACCGTGGTCAATTTGAACGGTGGTCAATCGGGACCGTGGTCAATCGGGACGGTGGTCAATTGGGACCGTGGTCAATTGGGACCGTGGTCAATCGGGACGGTGGTCAATCGAAACCGTGGTCAATCGGAACGGTGGTCAATCGAAACCGTGGTCAATCGGTACCGTGGTCAATCGCAACGTGGTCAATTGCAACGTGGTCAATTGCAACGTGGTCAATATCAACGTGGTCAATCGGGACCGTGGTCAATATTAACGTGGTCAAACGGGACGCTCCCAAATACGAATAAGAAATGCCAGTCTTTGCAACAGCACCAATGCTCGGCCCGATACACGGCAAGCTATGATTGGCCGATGCTTGGTGTCCTATATTGGCCAATACGTGGTGTATAGTCGGATGCCATTAAAATGACTTTTCGTTTTTGGTTGCAACAGCATCAATGCTCGGCCCGATTCATGGCAAGCTATAATTGGCCGATGCTTGGTGTCCTATACTAGTCCATATGTGTAATATAGTCGGATGCCAATTGAAATGACTTTTTGTTTTTTGGTGTTTGCATCACGTGTTTTTCAGTTTCTCGCAAATATGTCGGAAACTTATTATAGAGTAAAAAAGCATCAAAAATTAAAAAAATCAAATAGCAGCAAACAGAGTGCCAAAAATGGCAATTATAATAAACAAAGTGATAGTAAAGTGGATCATATCAAAAGTAATGTCCGTGAGGTTATGCCTGATATTGGAGTAAGAACCACTCCAATAAGAATTAACGTGGAAGAAGATGATTCTCAAGATTTTAATAGTATTGATGATGCAATAAGAATTAACATGGAAGAGGATGATTCTTAAAATTTTAATAGTATTGACGATGTTAATAATTCTTTTCAAACGAGTGACCATGTTAATATATTATTAAACGATGAAGTTAACAATAGTGGAATAAAGAAAAAAATACGACAGTAGACTCTTGATAACTTGGATAGTTTGCGATTAAATGTCGTGACGGATTTATTGCAAATACTAAGGAGTGAAAGCCATTCTTCCTTACCAAAAACTTGTCAAACCCTTTTGGGCACTAAACACTACCGAAAATTGCAACAAATGCAAACCAGCAAAAATTCTCCTGGAGAATATTTTTATATTGGCATTGAGCATGGTTTACGCCGAATAATTGATATCAACATTTTCACGGAAGAAGAAATTTCTGTGTTGGTTCATATTAACAGTATTCAAATATACAATAATTCCTAAATACAAGTTTGGCCAATTATTATGAAAATATTTCATGAACACTATATTTGCAAACCTTTTGTAGTTGCGTTATATTGTGGTGATTCTAAATCAATGAGTGCTTGCAATTATTTAAGTGATTTTGTTAATGAAGCAACGAAATTAATCAATGAGGGTGTAATGATAAACAAAAAAATGTATTTTTTCAAATTAATTGCCATTATTGCTGACTTTCCCGCACGGTCATTTTTGAAATGTATCAAGTCTTCCGGTAAATTTTACGTTTGTGAAAGATGTACGATTAAAGGGATTACCGTAGGAGAGAAATTAAAGAAAAAACGAATATATCCGCAAATAGATAAACCAAAACGTTCAAAGGAGTCATTTGAAAAACAAAATCAACCTCAGCATCACAAAGAAGATTTTGTATCACCGTTGTTAATGATACCCAATTTTGACATCATTAATGATGTAGTTTTAGATTCCACGCATCTGCTATATCTTGGAGTGATAAAATTTTTAATGGAAAATTGGACCCTGAAAAGAAGTGTTGCGCGACTGAAAAGAAAAAATATAAAAAAAACAAGACACCTTACATAAAACTCAATAAAGTTAAAATAAAAAACAATAGAAGAAAGCAAGGCTAATTGCTCGTTTTTTATTCACCTTTGCACTCGCACAACTCGCATTATCGGTCATATTGCAATTTTATTCTAAAGCTGCGTTCGGGGAGCTTGCTATCGCTATCGCGCTATTAGCTCTCCGTACGTTGTTCACAGCGTTTGCATTTATAGCGTTAATAGCGTCTCCCCAAATGCACCCTAGGAAACTAGGAAGGCACTTAGGGTGCAATTAGGGTACCCTCGGCGCGCGTTTGGTCAAAAAGTCACGCTGAGGTAAAACGTACCTTACGATGTTTTATTTGCGTATTCTCGTCGAGCTAGCATAACAAGTAACGATAAAAAAGTAACAATAAAGATTTCGGTTTGATTATCGACTCTCATTGAGAAAGATAGAGAAACTCATGAGTCATTCTCTTTTTCTAGCTGCACGAAATGCGTGGTCGTTTACTAGCTGTTGGGGCCAATCCAGACAAACTTACATAGCTGCATAAGCATATGCATAGAGACAATTATTTAATCGCATTTTACGCACGTCCATATGATATAGCAATGCGATTGGATAATTTTTATGCATATGGTTATGCACTTATGTATAGCTATTAAATTGATTGCGCCTTAGCCGTTGTTATGAATTTTTTGCGCTTTGAAATATAACCATTTTTTAACTAAAGTAAATAAAAATTATTTTAAATATCCTTTCTAAAAAAAAACGTGCAAAGTCGAATCTCGAATATATCGTGCGTGCAGTCGAATCTCAAATATATCGCAGTTATTGTTGCCTCTTTTCCCCGATGCCTATTGATTCTCTTGTTACGTTTACTTCGTGAGCGGCTGTCATTGTATAGTTTTGATAGTTGTGTATATTAAGGGGTTAATAGTGTAATAGTAACAGTATAATATTAAAGCTAAATAGCGCGCGCGAAGCGCGCGTCTGTGATGTCTAGTAAAATAAAATTGCTTAGAGTTAATATCTCATTAATCGCATATCGTCTTGCGTTAAATTATAAACATATTTTGCGCGCACGTGTGTAATTAATGTTAAAATTAATGAAATAATAAATAACGAGAGTACAGTGCAATCTGTGAACTTTGACGGAGGCAGCACCCGCAGCACCGAAGAATTCGGTTCGGGCCAATCAGGACCGGCTCGAATATAAATAACATGCTTATTCCACATTATTAATTAAATTTATTTGACTGTATTAATTTAAGTGTATTCTAGAAAATACTTCTGAAATATATTAGTATGCCTATTACGTTTCTGCCAAAATATTTATATAGTATAATAAATAAAAATTGTTTTTGATTATTTCTTACGATAAATTTATATTAATTTGAAGATAAAGTAACTTAACAAGTTAACAAATAAAGAGATCTAAGTTATCTATTAAACTATTTACTTAATCTAATGAACGGTAATATTTTTGTTGCAGATTCGAATGCGGAATGTAGCCGGTCCTGAGTCGGTTGTATGGGTGAGTGAAATTTAAGGTATAAGTGATGGTTTTTTCTTCCGCCGAAATCGTCATTTCTCATAAAATCAATGCGATTTATTTTGCTTGTAAATTTGTAGATACAAACTTTCGCATGGAAAGCGTCGAATGAAAAAGAGGTATAAGTCAGTCTCTTCGCAAAAGAAAAGATACATGCCAAAAATAATTGCTCTAAGTTTTAAAAATCGTTTTTTAATAATATTTTTAAAAATTTGATTCTGGTATTAATCCTAATCAATATTATATTACACAGTTGCAGTTGAATAAATATACCCTAATATTTTATTAAAATAATCCAAAATTGATTTATGGCAATAAAATATACAGGGTGTTCTAAAAAAGGGGGGCCAAAATTTAGGGAGATATTCCTCACACTTTAAGGATGAAAAAATGTTATATGAACATGGGTGCGGAAACGATTTTTTCAGGAGTTATGTTGAAAATATTGTTGACTGTATTACTTACACAAGAAATAATTTAGGATTAATCATTATGTAAACAAGTAACTATAACATTAAAGGTCAAATTTTTCTGATTTCTGCCTGGCAGATAAGGTTACAACCTCATTTAGCCGTACTCAGAATAGAAGCTCTAACTCCTGAAAAAAGCGTTTCCGCACCCATGTTCATATAACATTTTTTTATCCTTTAGGTGTGAGGAATATCTCCCTAAATTTTGGCCCCCCTTTATTAGAACACCCTGGTGATAATAGGTATAATAGGGTAAACACATCCAATATCGTATACGTAATTTTAAACCCTTGTAGAAAATAGAGGAATTAGTATTTTTATATTAAATATGTCTCATTTTTTTCGCAATTTATTTAAGAAACAATATATAAAACTGCAGTATTGATATACTACGGGTGCATTCGGGGAGCACGCTATTATCACAATTATCGTCCAAAACCATTCGAGGAGACGCTTTGTGGCGCTATGGTACACGATGATGACGTCACTCTAAAGGCAGGGTGACGTCATCACTCGCGCTATTTTTGCTATTATTTTCGAGGTAAGGCACGAAATGTTATTGGCGCTTATTCTCTCCTCGAACACTTGATTGCGTGCAGGGGCTGCTTTCAGAATACTGCAGATAACGAAACGTAACCAATGTCAATTCCAACAATGGACCAAGGACCGAGTAAAGTTAAAATTAATCTGTTTGATAAAGAAAAAGGAATAAATTATTCTATCAAATTGTCTCCAGAAAATGCTGCGCGTGCAAAGAATGGTAAATAATTAATGATACCGGTTATGTAGGTAGTATTCTATTTGCTGTGTAATTATGATCAAATAAAAGTTAATTAGGTAAAATAATGGCATAAAACTCAATAAATAAAGTTAAAATAAAAAACCCGTTTGTTATTTACACTTGGCACTCGCACAACTCGCATCATCGGCTATATTGCAATTTTATTTTAAGGCTGCGTTTGGAGAGCTTGCTATCGCTATCGCGCTATTGGCTCCCCAAACGTAGTTTATAGCGTTTGCATTTATAGCGTTAATAGCGCTTCCCCGAATGCACCATAAAATGTGTTATAGTTATAGTAAAAAAACCAGAAAATGGAAAAATCATGATTCTAAAAAAATGGTACTTAATATCGTATATGTAGAAAAACAATTTGAAATAAGCAGATAAAGTCGTGGTAAATTTTATTTTACGATATATGGAAGTAAACATAAAAAATTACAGTGGTTAATTATTAATGTTTTTACTTTCAATTCAATTCTTTATTTCTCTCCCCTTCCGGGGCTGGAAAGGCATTTTATCCAGGAAAAACGTCCCAAAAACCTTTACATTGCTTTAACATATTTGCCTGGCCATTGTGCGACCTTACACTCTCTCTATCTCCCTTCCCTCCCCTTTCCATGGCTGTCCCTGTCATCCTTCTCCTTTGGTCTCCTTTCCACCTCCTTTCTTTGGCTCCCTTCCTGCGGCCTCCTGGCACTACTTCGGCTCTCTTTTTCCTATTATTCCGCGCTCTCCTTCCTTTCTATCTCACCTTCTATTCTAAACATAGAAATACATTTTACCACTTCTCATTCTTACCATCCTCTCCCTCTCTTTTCTCCGCCCTCCTCAGCCATCTCCTCTTTCTCCCTCCCTTCCTTCAAATCACTTACCGATCTCTCTTCGATTATTTTTTGCTCCTTCCTCCAATCTTCCTCCGCTCATCTCTCTTTCCTGTCTTACCTTTTCTTACTCCCTTTTCTTCTTGCTAGCCTCGTCGTCGTCGGTGTCCATCAGCAGGCTCTCCTCCATTCTGCTCGCAATCTCGTCCTTCTCCGATCTCCTTGCTCTCCCACTTTCGTCCTCTCTCCTTTCTTTTCTTCTTTCTTTCTCCCCTCTTTCTCTTATTCTCGTCTCCACCGACTTGTCCTCATCTATTTTCACTTTAAATTTTCCTCCCTTCTTTCTCCTTGCGCTCAAGACTTTCCATTTATCTTCCTCGCTTCCCATCCTTACTATCAGCGTTACCCAATCTCCCCTCTGACCTATCACACTCACTTCTCTCATCTCTACCTTGACACCTAATCCTTCCGAGAACAGCTCTTTCACTTTTGCCCAGTTCGATTCCTTTCCTGTCCATCTCTCTTTTTCGACCCTTATTATTACGTTCTTTTTTCTTTTCTCTTCATCGCTCTTTTCGCCTTCTTCTGTCCACCATTTTCTCTTATTTCCCATATCTTTCCTCTCCTCACTGTCCTCTCTCTTCCTTTTCCCGCTGCTCTGTTCCATTCTATACATTCTTTCCCTTAACCTCTCCATCTCCTCCCTTAGTTCTTTAATCTCTCTATCTTTTCTCTTACTATTTTCCTTAAACTCCTTCATCATCTCTGACACTTCCTTCTACGATCCCTTCTATCGCTTCCTTCTCTATTATGATTTTCCCTTTGCACTCTATTCTTTCTCCCGTCTTTTTCCTCTTGCCCTCCTTTCGGATATTTGTAACAAAAATCATTTACTTTATTCTCTTTGTCTGACTCACCGTTGCGCTCTCCTGCTTTCTTCTTCTTTCTAAGTATGCCATCCATTTTTCTCCTTCACCTTTACTGTCTAGTATTCTTCTAATCATCTCGTTAATTCCTTCTGTACTCTCCTCTCCCTCCTCTCTCGAACACCACTCCAACACATGCTCCCACGACTCTGGTTCTGCTCCGCATATCCTACAACTCCTTTTCTTTACTGTTTTCCAATATCTTCCACCTCTCATCTCATTACCTAGTCTAAATCTCGCTATTTTAATCATGGACCTCTCCTTCCCTTTTCTTTCCAGGTATTCCGGCCTTCTGTTCTCTGCCACCTCCCTGTACCATCTGTTGTATCTTGACTCTCTTATCCTTTCGTTCCTCTCCTGGATCTGTATGTCCTTGTCTCTCCTTGTTATGTCCTCTATACTGCTCCATCCTTCTCCTCTTTTCCTTTCTATCTCCTTCGCTGCATATTCTCTTCGCTCATAGAAGCTCCTTCTTTCCTCTTCCCATTTTGGCTTTTTCTTCATAACATTCCCTTTAACTCTTTCCAGCATTCTCTTGCTATCTCATTTCCTTCTCCCTTCTCGAGTTTCTCCTCGTATTTCATCGCCCTTTTTCCAGCATTTACTCTTATCTTGTCTCTCTTAGTTTCTTCTCTCACCATATATCCAGGTGTACACCAGTCTAAGCCTAGTGTCTACCTTATATACCTTTCATGTATTCTTTCTATTTTCTCTCTCTCTTTCCACCCCCATATCTCTGCTCCATACAATGCAATGCTTGCTACCAACGCGTCGAACATTTTTATTCTTCTTATCCAATCTCCTCCAAATACCCTTTTCCCTATTCCCCATACCTGTCTCATTGCTATGGCGGCTTTCCTAACTCTTTCCTTTATATGCGCTTCCTGTCCTCCATTCTTTTGGAATGTGTAACCAAGGTAACAGAATTCTTTCACCTCCTCTACTTCTTCTCCTTTCCATTTCCATTCCACTCTTTTCATTTTACCTTTCCCTTTCGTAAACCTCATTATCTTTGTTTTCCCTACATTTACTCTTAGCTTCTTTCTATCAAAATACTTCTCCAAATTTTTCAGCATTCTCTTTATCTCCTCCTCATCCTCTGCTATGGCTACTATGTCGTCCGCATATGCTAGGGTCCAGAATTTTATTTTCCCTACTACTATCCCTCCATTTTGCCCTTTCTTCATTGCTTCCTCTATATCCGCCAGCAGAAGTATGAATAGCATAGCGCTCAGGGGGCATCCCTGTCTGACTCTTTTTACCGTCCAGAAGCACGGTCCCTTTTCTCCTTTTATCCTTACTACGCATCTTGTCTCCTCATAGAGGGTTCCTATCCTTGTCCTTAGCTGTTCATTAATTCCTTCTCTCTCCAATACATCCCATATTTTTTCTCTGTCCACGGAATCGAATGCCGCTTTTAGATCTATAAACGCCGCCACTAACTTGCCTTTTTTCTTATTCACAGCTCTTTCAATCACATAATTTAATGCGTATATATTCTCCATTATTCCCTTTCCTTTCCTAAATCCTGTCTGCGTTTCTGGTAGGATTCTCCTTTCCTCCACCTCTTTCTTTAGTCTCTTAGCCAAGATTGCTGCATATATTTTGTAGCTCGTATTCATTAGTGTCACCCCTCTGTAGTTTTGCGCTTCTTTCCCTTCTCCTTTCTTCACTATTGGTACTATTATACCTTCCTTCCAATCTTCCACTATCTCTCCTGTCCTCCACGCTGTATCGCACACCACCCATATTTTTTCTTTTAAGCTCTCGCCTCCGTGTATCCATACCTCATTTGGCAATCCATCCGTACCTGCCGCTTTCCTCTCTTTCATCTCCTTAATTACTTCTTCCACTTCTTCTTTTCTTATTCCCTCTTGTTTCTCCTTTCCCCTGCTTTTTTCCTTTCCTTTTCTGCTCTTTTCCTGCGGCTTTACTTTAACTCCTTCTAATAGTTCCATAAAATGTTTGTTCCACTGTTTTTCGGTTATCTCTTCGCATACCTCTTTTCTACTTTTTCTCTCTCTATTTATGAAACTCCATACCTCCTTTTCATTAGTTGCCTCTCTCGCCTCCTTCATTATCCTCTCTTTTTCGTTCTCTTCCTTTTCTTTTATTTTTTCCTCGTATTCTTTCTTTTTCGTGATATACTCTTTTTTATCACCTTCTCCTTTCCTCCACTTATTTAGCCTGCTTCTCGCTTCTCTCCTTAGCCTAACGCACTCTTCATCCCCCCATCCGTTTTTTCTCTTTATACTTCGATCACCTCTTATTTCCTTCCATTCCGCCGCTTGTTTTACTGCTCTTTTTATTCCTTCCATTATTTCTTCCATCTTCGTACCTTCTATTCTTTCCTCTTTCATTCTCTCCTTGTATCTTTCTGTTCCTTCCTTGGACCAGTTCATTACTTTCCTGATTCTTTTCTCCTCTTTCTTTCCTCTTCCAACTTCCTTTACCTTTACCGATATCGATATAGGTTGGTGGTCAGAATCAATAGCATCTCCTATCCTTATTTTCTTAGCTTTCTCCCAAATTTCCTGATTTCCGATTATATAATCTATCACTGTCTCACCTCTCCCCCCTATAAACGTGTATTCTCCGTCTCTGTCACCTTTTGTTCCGTTCAGTATTCCAAATCCTTCCTCCTCCACAAATTCCAGAAGTTTCCTTCCCTCTGTGTTAATTTCCTTATCTTTTGATTTCCTTTTTTCGCCCATTATCTCTGTTAATCCCCCTTCTTCTCCAGTTCTTGCGTCGAAGTCTCCTCCTATTATTATTCGCTCCCCTACGCCACCATCATTTGTGAACTCCTTTATAGTCTTTATCTTCCTTTTTATGTCATTGCTCACATATACCGTTATTATCCTCCAGTTACCTTCTTCTGTCTTTGCACTCCTTTCAACAATTCCTTCCTCTTCTCTCTCTTCCTTTCCGTCCACGGCAATTTCTTTTCTAACGCCTGTTATTATTCCTCCTTTTGCCCTTCCTTTCTTCTTTTCTTTCGTAGCTGCTTGGCATTTCCACACGTACCCATTCGGTAACTTTTTCCTGATCTTACACCACTCCTTTTGCTCTACCCACGTTTCAAGCAGGGCTATTATATCCTACTTGTCTATTTCTTTCCAGAATTCTTCGTTTTTCCTTCTTAATCCAGCTACATTCCAGAATCCTACTGTCATTGTGCTTATTCTTTCCTCATTTAATTCTTTCCTTTCCCGTCTTCCACCTTCTCTTTCTCTTCCTTTTCTTTCGTTTATTACCTCTGCTTTCTCTCTATCTCCCTTTTTTTCCATGCTATTTCCGAAAATCACTCTTCTCCTCCATTTTTCCTTTACTCTCATTCCATATTAATGTTTTTACTTATTACCCTCGAAAGTTAATTATTTCTTGAGCAGTTTGCACACGTGAAAATTTCTTCAACAATCCTATATTCTACGTGGGCCCAACGATGACAAACGATGCATTGCACCCATTCTTTTCCATGTGTATCAATTTTATATCTTTCCCCGCATAATATGCATACGGCATCGTCCTCATCACAATCAGAATCAGTCGTATACGGTTTTAAGTACACACGTTTTATGACATAAATAAAATCATCTATCTCTCTCTCTCAAGACTTGTATAACTTTCAAATAAATAAACTAACCGTTATACGTCATTGGTTGTACTGTTTTAATGATTACTTATATAATACATACATTGTCCACTTACCTTACTTCACTATATATAGCTTTTTTTTTAACATCTTGCAAATGTTCACAAGGTTAAATTCGGGACAGACGCTTCTCGTGCTACGTGTGCTGGATGAATATCGCCGAAAGTACAATATGTCTCTCAGCAAACATCAGGGAACTACTTCCGTCGGTTTTCAATAGAGTGCAACGCTTAGGTTTCGAAATAATGCCCTATACAATATTGCGTGCTATACGATATTGGGTGCGTTTCCCCTACATATACATTTTTTCATAAATATAAATGCGATTTGTCATTATGTTATCTTATGCCTCTTATTCGTTCTTAATGATTTCCTCTTTCTGCCTAAACCTCTTCTAGCGTCAAAATTGACGCTTGAGCTTCGTAAGATGCGAAGAAATAATACGAATCAGAAAGGGAATATTTTGTTTGCGTTAACGGAGATTCCGCGCGTTTTTAATTTACTGACTTTTTTGTTTTACTTATCGATTTTTAATTCTTTATGCCGTTTATACGATAACACACACAATTGTGGTTCAAATGAAAAACTTTACAAATTGTAGAAATTCGGAAAAATAAAGATAATTAGAATTTCTTGAAGAGATCGCGACTTTTCAGACATATTCTTACGATTAATTCTGTTTAAAACATACGGTTAATTGGTCAGTTTGAAGTGTGCGGTTCGCCAAAGTCAGTTCGTAGGCGAGTACACTCTTGCCATGGTGTGGCTCGAGTCAATGCGGAGATGGTTTTGTGAACGCACCTTATCTAAGGGAGGAGACATCGGTAAGTCACGCGGTAGCAGCACCGTGCTTGACGACGAGGATCGCGCATGCGTTACGCGTACACAACGAAGACGAAGCCGGAAACGAAGCGATCGTCACTATTCTTCATCGAGCGGTCCAAGGTGACGAACGTGGCGAGTCACACGTTGCATAAAAGCTACGAGAACATTCTCTGGACCAAAGCGAGACGATTGCGATTGGCAAAGTGCAATCAGGAAGGCGTCCACAGACGGCGGAAGCAAGGAAAGACGGACTACCAGGGATACGTCGGCTCTCTGTTAAAACATACCGGCAAACTGCCATTACTCTTATCGTCACGCCGACATAGACGAGACGAGCGAAGGCGGCCATTTTGGGCAGAAGGCCTTTGCACTCATAAGGAAGGGCAGAAAAGCTCTTTCCTTATCCCATTACTAGATCGAAAGGATCTACGGCCGGCTACCATGCCGATGAGAGTCCTATCAAAGGACCACTCCAAGGTAGGCTCAGAATCCTGTGGAAAGATCTGCTTTACGCTTGACATGGTCAAGTGGAGATTGCGGATGCACGCATTCGTATACTGTAGTGATCTTTTCCTTACAGGATTCTACCACGTAGATCACTGCCTTGGACCGTTATTTGAGTGGCCAATTTCTCTATAGTCTGACGTCAGATTTACTTTGTTGTGATTTGGTGATTGTAACCCAATCCCGATACTTACGTACTTTATTTATATTAATTTCTTTAAACGGATCCGTCTTATGTGCACATTAACATTAATTCGAGCTATCAAATTCTTAGTTATAACCACGTTTGCTGCCGGTCGTTTGTAAGACTGTTTCTTGTAAATATCTGTATACATTGTCGATAGATTAACTTGGTGAACTGTACATTTCTGAGATTACTGCGCTTACGATTACATTTAATATTCATTCTTATTGCGTTAAATATTCACATATCTAACGAGCACTGATAATCTCGATTTATTTGAAAACTGACTGATTTCTGATTTACTCGTTAATAATTTGGCTACTCTTATCATATATGCGCATTTGTATTTAAGTGGAATTGATTTACGAAGATACGTGGAATAAATAAGTTAAGAGCTCATTTCAGAGAAATTGCAAGGAAATTAAGGAAGATATTGTTCTTACGTAAAACATATAAAAGGAACTAAGTGAATTAAAGCTCCTTAAGAATCGGTCAAAAGTAGATAATTGTCACAATTCTACTTACTTAACTTAAATCGCAGAGGTATCATATTCCACGTTTCTTCCTGCAAATGTATAAACACTTTATTTTCTATTGCAATTTGGATTATTTCATGTGATTATTTGATATGTATACTTTGTTGTATCCTTTCTGTGAATTAGTTTAATTAATGTGAATCATAACTTCGTTTACGTGAATTCTATTTTGTCTAACTTTAATTTTCAACTGTTCATATCTTTTTTGAAATGGAATAAAGAGTTTGTTGAGTTATTTCTTTGAATTGATTGCTATATGTAAGACTTCTTTAGTGATTTCAAATTATAAAGACTAATTTATTCACAGATTGGATGATATATTTATTATGCTATGTATTTTCTGACATTTCGCTATGTTTACACTATAAATTGACATTGAGCAAAAATATCACCGCTTATGTAAACGGTCAGAATTATATTGTGAGTTTATCCATAGATTAAATTGATTCTAGATTCGAGTTAGCGTGTCTCTTTCTCAGCTTTCGTACTAGATCACGGTTTATGCGAGCCGTGCGCAAACAAATTCATTAGATAGAAATAGAGATTCCGTTCGCAAAAAAAGAAAAAGAAAGTTTGCGATGAATGCCGCAAACTTTGCCAAATTATTTAGTTTATGTAATTATTAATATTAGCTTAAAGTTCTCATCATATAAAATATTAGGTTTTACTATCACTGCAACTTTTAGTTTTTGACTTTTTATTTATACATATGCTTATTTGCGATTAGATTTACGTGCATATAGACGTATAATGAATATAAAGTTCATAAAATTGAATGCACGAATTTTTTAAATACTTTGCGGTAACATTTTGTGTGCGTTTTATTAGAACCACTTTACAATTTTTAAATACCGTTACAATTTTTAGAACTTGATTTTTTGCATATATTTAGTTCTCTCAATATTGCGCGATTTCTGTTAAACGATATTCCCAAAGAAATTATTAAGTTGAGCTTCGTAAGGATATTGAGAGAGAAGCGATTCTCGTAGAAATATTGCGAGAACAAACTTTGTACAGAGATATTGCAAAGTCAGGTGATCTTTACAAAAATATTACAGAGGAATACTGCAATGTTCATACACTAACAATCTGTGTGTGAGAAGTTGTATGATGAGAAGAATTTGCACGTTTCATTTTCCTAAACATACTTTATATTTTATTTCTAAGTATTACGCGATAGATTATGTTTAAAAAGTAAATTTTGCCATAAAGATTTTTCCAATAAATTCGTAAGTCTAGTGCTTCGCGTCGCGAGTGCATTCTGATGTAAACTAATATAATATAAAGTGCAATGCGGACATTTGAACTTTTTAATTTCAAATTTGCAAATTTTGTATTTTATTACATATATATATATATATATATATATATATATATATATACGTTTTAATTGAAAATTTGTTTATTGTGATTATGTTATAAAATTTGCCATAAATATAATTCCGCGAATTCGTGTCGCGACTGTATTATGTGGACTGAAGTAAAAGTGCAATCGATGTGGGACACAGGGCTGCTACTCGACTATTTCCGAGTGTTGTCGGCGTTGTCGCAGATGAAATTGCAGAGGAAGATGCACATTGGTGGACGTCGATGGACGTCGCGAAATGATGAGTGCTGATTTTCCACTGTAACTTTAATCTGTTCGATATTTTCGTTTATACTTTCTCTTACTTTTTGTTGCAATTTAACAAATTATTGGATTGAACAGCCCTAATATAACGGAATATATCGAGTTTAGAATTGGATAGCGATATAGTGCATAGAATATATGCAAACCTATGTAAATTTATAAATAAAATACTCGTCGTTTTTTATCGTTTGGTTTTTGTTTATTCCTGTTGTGTGTCGAGTGACACTTGTATAAGTATCTGACCATGAGATCCACACACACACACACACACACACACACACACACACACACACACACACACACACACACACACACACACACACACACACACACACACACACACACACACACACACACACACGCGCGCGCGCACACACACACACACGCAGTTTCTTAAATTGTATATTATAATCAAACATTTCGGTTATTCTCGTGACATAAATTTATTACGCTAGCAGCTAGCTAGCTGGTGTGTCCCGTTCAAGATGCAAGAGATCCGCCTCTTAATTACTGTAATAAGGGAGGAGTGTTCGGATTTTCTACCGCGAAGAGCCTGGCGCCTCAATAGAATTTAGAACAAACTGTCATACGTTATAAAATTAAAAAATATTTTTATTAATATTGTATATGTATAATATTGTATATATGTATATTAATATTACAAAAAGATTAATGCTAAGGATACTTATAAATTTATTATACGGTATCGTGGCGCGCAAGTTTTGAATAATCACATTCTACGCAAATAGTCCTAATGCGCTCATGCACACACTCACGCACACAAGTAGCAAGTATGAAAAACGACACGCTTTACACTTTTATCATACAGTTGTCAATATATACAAAATGAGACACATTTGAAGTGTTATATTATTTTTGAAAGTACACAACACATTATAGCAAAAAATGTTTCAGATAATAATTGTATGGTCTATAGAGAGATAAATAACGGTAAAACCACTTATTAAAATTAAAACAACCTGTTTCCCGATGCTCGAATCTAGCTCGCGGCTGGTCAGGGTCGAGAAAAGGCGCAGAGGAAGAGACGGACACGGTGTTTCTATACTCTACTTCGTATTTAATACAAATTAATCTAAGCGTTGTTACAATTAATTGTTAAGGCGGATGCCTTGGATTGGAATCGTGTTACAATCTTAATGGTGTTGCGTGTTTGCCAGAATTCAGCTCGGATTTACAAGATAATGTCTGATATCGGTCCAAGTCGGCGCATGTAAGTATCCCGAGTTTGCACGGTAGGCCCGCGACGTTATGTGACGGGATGACACGCGGCGCGATCGATGGGCGCGTTCGATGGGCGCGTTCGATGGGCGCGTAGGGCGGTGCGAAAGTGAAAGTAAGCTGTCGCGTATGCCGTGTGCGTGCGAGGGCGGCGCCGAGTTTCGTGAGTTCACGGAAAACGAGGCGCGTTGAAATGGCGCGAGGCGCGTACGGCACGCGAATCTGTCAAAAGAGGATGACAGGAAGCGACGTGCAACCGGGGACACCCGCCGGGGCAGAGTACGCTCTACCGCGGTACACGTTAGGATTTGACGACAACCAGGGACACCAGGCAGGACAGAGCACGCTCTGCACGGTGTACGTCGAGGAAAGGACCACGGTCGGGGACGCCCAACCGTACAGAGAACTCTCGGTACGGTTCGTGGTCTTTTGCGTGACGGAAAGAAAGGAAGTGCCGGTTACCGAGAACTCTCGGAAAAGATGAAGTACACTCGACCTCGCCGGTACGGCTGGAGCTCAGGAAGCTGTGTCGACTATGGGAACTCCCAATAGAGACTGAGGAGTGAGGACTCTCGACCTCGTCGGCACGGCTGGAGTCTAGGAGGCAGGATCGGGATCACAAGTCGTGAGCAGCGGACTGGTCGGGCTGGTTTGCTGGTTCACGACGGAGTCTCTCATTTCGGCGAAATTGCCGATCTTTTATACCCCCTCAGGCCGTTATCCCGATAGCGGGGGTATCGTTGACGCGGAGGCGCCCGTGGCGGGGATGCCGGGCTTATTAAATTAAAAAAATGTGTGGGGGCATGCTGCCCCCTTGCTTCGCCCGGCTGGTGATCGGCCGGGCGGCTCGGCTGGTGGTCGGCCAGGACGATGCATGTTTGGGGGTGCATCGTTACAATATCAATTTTTAAGCTCAAATTTTAAAAAATTATGCAATTTGCAATAATAACATATTTTTTAAGGAGCAAACATGCGTTTTTTTTTTACATAAATCGATTTGTTTCTGGAGTGCACGATCAAATATCTGAACAAACAACAAAAGAAACAGGCGCACCTTATGAGTAATTATTTGTTTTGTTTAATATTATATTAGTAATGATATCTATTAAAATATTGACTTTTGCATAAAATAATTTACAACGGTATATGTCTACTTGACTTTGCTATTTTAAATTGTCATGTGTAAGCGTTGCGTGTGTCTCAGCATGTACATAGTTTAGAATTTGTGATAAAATAAAGAAAAAGGTAAAGCTGTACGGTAGTTAAGCATGCAAATTTAAATTATATATAATTTACATACATTCCAATAAATAAACCAATATCGTTCTCTCTTCGACCATTGTGAGCAATTTCGTAAACGCTTATTCTTGATCGAGGTGATTTTGTAAATGCTTATTCTTATGGTAATTTCCGTTGCGGTGATATTTTATCATAGGTATAATGGAAGAACAACAGTTTTTGAATTACTTTAAAAAAAATGAAAGATTACGCGTAAAATGTACCGAATGTGATAGAGTTTCAAATAAAATACATTCGAAACAAGAGAAGAATTTTAAGAATACACTTAGCGCGTGAATACAAGCTGTTTCTTGATCAAAAACACACTATCCCTAACGAACTACGTAAATATTACTCAAACTTACCAGGATATAAGGCAAAATGTCATTCTTGCGGAAAAAAAATATCTTACTTAACTGACGTTTTGTCTTTAAAACGCCATTTAAGAAGAAAAAGTCACAAAACAATATTTCAGAGCCAAGACCAGTAAGTACACATTCAAAAAGTTATACTAAAACTTCTAAAATACATAATAATGATTAAAAAAACCAATAACTATATAAAATAAAAGTTTTTATTAGGGCATCAAAATAATAATTATTTGCAATTTTAATTATCAATGTGCCTTTCAAATTGTAATAATAATAATTTATTGATTATTTTGCAAATAATTTCAAAAAATTAGAATTTCTTATATTAAAACGTTTTCTTTCCATTCTTTTCAACTTTCGCTCTCATACAAATCTGTATTCTAATACAAATCACCATCTACAATAAGAAGTTTATATAGCTTCAAATAATGTGTACAATTGTGTAATATTTAGAAATAATTATTTATTTTATTATATATAATAATTCACTTTTTAATTTTTATTCACATAATGCAGACATTGCCAATCACGTTCAAGTTCAACAAAAAATGTTACGGATTCTTCTGTAGAACATCAAAGTCAAGAATCACCTAAAGTGCCCGATCAATTGTTTCTACAAACGACAGAAGAAACAGACGCACTTGATGAAACAGACTGCAGAAAAATGACAGATTATTTTAATCTGTTAAAAAACTCGGTTGCACAGTGTACTAAGTGCAACAAAAAAATTCCTATTTGCCACAAACAAAATAAAAAAAGAATTTTCCGAAAACATCTGGCGGAGCATAATTAGTTTCTTGACAGAATCTATAATTTCTCTCAGGAGCTGCAGAATAATTACTCAGACTTACCAGAATATAAGGCGAAATGTCTCCAATGTGGTTTTTTAGTATCTTATCTAACAGATTTTATGCCTCTTAAACAACATTTAAAAAGAAAACATGAGAAAAAAACATAAAACAATATTCGATGCGTAAGTACACATTTATTGTTATTTATACAAACAAGTTAAAGTAAATTAAACAATTAAAAGAACCTCCATGTAACAAGTGCTCTCAGCTCGAGCAAGAAGTACGCATATTGCCCCCCGACGGGTTCCCACCTTGTCGTAGCTTCGGGGCGGACGCACGCGGTCCGCGGGGCGCTGGGGACGACTGGACCGCTCGGCGGACGCGCTGAGGCAGGTGGAGGGGCTTAAGGTCGCGCGCGAGGATCACCCGCTCAGGGGTGTAGCCAGGCGCGACCGACTAAGAGGAACCCCCCAAGCCAAGGTGTGAGCGCCGTGCTGAAGGCTGCGTGGCGCAGGAGGTGCTGCGTCGCAAACAGGGCCTCCCGGATACCGGGCGTCCTCCGGGAGTATCTAGCCAAGCCCCGGGCAATTGCGGCTCTGTCTGGGTGAAATCGCGCGACCGCGGTACTTGTGGGAACAAAATGTGTACACCTAATAAAAACGAATTTTCAGAAGTCCTCCAGGGCGTAGCTACCTTAGGTGACGAACGACCAGAAGAACCTAGACCGGGCGGCTTGGGGGAGGAGCTGGATAAGGCCCAGCCACAAGCCGGTAAAAGCCGGGTTAAAAAGTTTAGTGGAGCGGCGCGTCGCCGCTATAGAAAGCAGAGGCAGATGGAGGAGCTGGGCGGGGCTGTAAAGCCTACCCCAGTACCAAAATCTGCACTTGTGGCAATGCTGGAGACGGGGGCGCGTGTCCGCTGGGTCGTGCAAACGACTCAGGTCGGAACAGAGCACACCCAGTCTTTCCAGTACTGCACAGCCAGGCAAAAGGCCTAGGATCGTTGTGGATCAAAGAACTTTTGCCCAGACAATTTCCGGCCTGGTTAGGGTGGCCATGGTTTCCATGGACTATCCTGAACGCAGGTTGGACGACAACGAGGTAGCCCTATTGAAAGAAAAGGTGAGGGGATGCATCCTTGGCATTGCTAAGGGAACTAAAGCTCCCACTTTCAAGGGCACCGCAGATAGGGACGGAGCAGTTACTTTTAACTGCACCGACAAAGAGACCGAAGGGTGGCTTCGAAGCCTAACTTCGGAGATAAATTTAAACGGGGTCTGGCTGCGTGCGCTGCGGCTCGATGAGCTACCTAAGCGACACCGAGTCGTAGTGCATGTGGAGGACCCCAAGATGCCTGTTAAGGAAGCGATAGAGCTACTTGACAGGCAAAATCAGGGACTCCAGGCCGCGGATTGGGTGGTCGCGAAGGGTAGCGAAAGTAGAAATGCCACGAGCACCCACTTCGCTGCTCTTATCGGGGAAAGAGCGTTGAGGGCTCTTAAAGCACTCAACTTTAAGCCCTTCTGCGGACTCGGACAGGCGACAGTCAAGTTGCCTGGAAGTGACTGCGGAGGGGCGTCGAGTAAAAAGGCGGATAAAACGGGTACTGCTTAGAAATGGCGGACTCGGGTATCCCCTTCATACAAATTAACTTGCATCACAGCTGTTAAGGATCGAGCGAAAGGCGAGAGCATTGGGCAGCGTTGCCCGCGAGCGCGGTCTGGCGCACCCACGCGCGACCATCGTGATCGACGCGATCCTCCCAAAACACGGCCCAATGATCCTGCCTTCACAACATCGCGAAAAGAAAAGCGCGCACGCGTTTACTTAATGTTCATGTATCATCGAAACCCCCGTCACGAAGCGGGGTCGGGAAAAAGGGCGAGCGCGAGCGATCCTCGACAGCACTATCTGTTCAGCCATACGACGAATAAGTCGCTCCGAATTATTAACGTGAAACCATTCTCGCGCCAACGGTTCGGTCTCATTACGGCATTCCGAGCGCCCGAGCAAGGGCCTGCGCAGCGCGAAGTTTTGACGCACGAATAACCCGGGCTAAATATTGCCGTCCGCCCCGCAAGCTCGCTGTCTGTTAATTAAAGTGAAAGTAAAACCACGATTCAGTGTCAATTTACTCAATCGCATTCCACTCCTCAACGAGATCATCCCATCGCCTTGCGCCCTTATCAGGGCGGTACCGGTGTTTCTCGTGCCCTGAGGTCTCCTCAGTGTCGTACGAAACAACAGCAAAAGCGCATCGGCAGTATTGGCCAAGTGCGCAGCTGAGATGCACACAAAGCACTTATTTCTCATCCAGGAACCGTGGCTCATCAAAGGCCACATTAAGGGCCTGGATGGCTGTGGTAGGTTGTTTAAAGCCGACAATGCAGACCGACCAAGGGCATGCATTGTGGTAAAAGGATTAGACGCCTGTCTACTACTATAATTCAGTGACGGCGACCAAGTCGCTGTAAAACTGAAGCTGAAGATGGCCGACGGGGGGGTCAGAGATCTGATAGTGGGATCTGTTTACATGCCCTACGATTTGGAAGAACTGCCCCCCAGGGGAACATGATAAAATTAGTGGCTTATGCAAGAGAGAGAGGACTAGACCTACTCTTGGGGTGTGATGCAAATTTCCACCAGTTAGTGTGGGGAAGCACCGACATAAACCCGAGAGGAAAAAGCTTACTCAATTTCGTTATGAACACTGATTTGCAAATCCTAAATAAAAGAACGAAACCTACCTTCCTGGACTCTAGAAGACAGGAAGTAATAGACATCACCTTATGCACAAAGGGCATGGTGGATCTGGTGGCGGGATGGAGGGTCTCAAATAAACCTTCAAGATCCGACTACAGGCAGATCCGTTTTGACCTTGTGCAAGTACAAAAGGAAGATAAGTGGGGGAGAAACCCTAGAAAAACAAATTGGAAGGGCTTTAGGGCCGATTTGGAAAGTCGGCTAAAAAATGCTCCAACCAGATTTCACACGAAGGAGGAATTGGCGTCGGACTTTATGAATAATGCCATCAGGGAATCCTTCGAGATGAATTATCCATTAGAGCTGAAGGACGCCTCAACCAAGATTTCATGATGGAATAAAGAGCTATCAAAGCTCAGGGCTGAGGGGAAAAGGCTCTTTAATAGGGCTAAAAAGTGGACACGCCGGGAGCCTGGGAAAAGTACAGGGACTCACAGAGTGTCTACAAAAAGGCGATAGTTAGCGCAAAGAAAATAGGGTGGAGGAATTTCTGCGCAGGTATTGAGAGTGCTCCAGAAGCATCCAGACTGTGCAGAATCCTCTGCAAAGAAAGCAAACCATAGTGGAGCTGTCTCAAGCTACCTTGTGGGGAGTTCACTGAATCAACCCGAGAGACTCTGAATCATCTCATGCAGGTCCACTTTCCGGGATTTCAGAAGATCTCCTCGGACGCAGGAAGCCAAAGACAGCCTAGGGCTACATACAAGCCCAGGGCATGAGACTTGGCGGCAAAGGTGATTTTCCCACAGGCAGTGGAATGGGCTGTCGGTTCCTCTGAGCCGTATAAGGCTCCGGGACCGGACGGTATACACCCCATACTTCTTCAGGAGGGACTAGGAGTAATAATAGCCCATTGACCAAAATCTTTAGGGCAAGCATTGCTCTAAGACATGTCCCCCAGAAATGGAGAGCCACCAAGGTGGTTTTTATACCCAAGCCCGGTAGGAATGGACATATCAGGGCTAAGGACTACAGACCTATCATCCTAACATCCTTTCTTCTGAAAACCCTAGAAAAATTTGTTGATAGGTTTCTTAAAGATGGACCTCTAAGGGACCATCCCCTAGCTAATGCTCAGTATGCCTACAGGGAGGGCAGGTCTACTGAGACCGCTCTACACCACCTGACGGGCAAAATAGAGACACAGCTAGAGGCGAAAGAATATGCTATTGGGACCTTTTTGGATATCGAAGGGGCTTTTGATAGCACCTCGACCATAGCTATCAAAGAATGTTGGCGGGGAGGAACCTAATGGTCATGCACGACGACACTGTTATAAGTGGCAAACCAGGCAAAGGATGCCCACAGGGAGGGGTCTTATCCCCCCTACTTTGGTGCCTTGTCGTTAACGACCTCCTAATGGAGCTGCAAGAAAAGGGTTTCCTGACCTGTGGCTATGCGGATGACATAGCTATAGTGATTATGAGATCCTTTCTAGATATACTAAGGGATAGAATAAACGATGCCCTGAAAATCGTCCAAAAGTGGTGTAAGGCCAAAGGTCTAACGGTCAATCCGTCAAAGACCAATATAATGATCTTCACCAGGAAATACAAACCGGAACCTATCGAGCCTTTTAAGCTCTGGGTAATTCCTTTCACGGATTCAGTTGAGTACTTGGGCCTGTTTCTAGACCCCAAACTTAACTGGAAATTGCACCATGCAGAAAGCAAGAAAAAATTCTACACATGCATGTGGATGTGCAGAAGAGCTATGGACAAGTCTTGGGGCATCAGTGCTGGGGTAGCCTTATGGCTGTACAAGGCGGTGCTATTACCGAGACGGCTCTATGCGGCTGTGATCTAGCGGCCCAGGACGAGGAAAGTGGAGGCAAAGAACCTTCTGCAAAGCCTACAGGGCAGTTACCTAAGGGCGGAAGTAGGGGTTATAAAAACCACACCTACAGAGGCGCTGGAGGTAGCACTCTGTGTACCTCCCCTGGACCTTGCAGTAGTTAATACAGCCAGAAACGCAGCATATAGACTAAAGTGTCAGGGAGAATGGAGGAATACAGGTCTAGGGCACACGAAGCTCAGCCTCCTATAGAAACAAGCTTTCACTTTAAAACAAGATGGAACTCTAAGGAGATACCAGTTGGTAAAACATTTTAAAAAATGGATACCAACCAGGAAAAAATGGCTGGACCCGGAGAGAGCCAAGGACCCCAATGTGGACCTGTGGTTCACTGACGGATCAGGCATTGACAACCGCTTTGGAGCGGGAATTTATGGACCGAAGGATGACCATAGGGAGAGTATTCCTATGGGAAACCATTTTACAGTCTTCACGGCTGAAATACTGGCTATCCTGAGGTGCGCAGAACACCTTCTGGAAAACAACACAAAAGGAAGGAGAATAAACATCTGCTCGGACAGCAGAGCAGCTACACTAACGTTAGCAAAGACAACTACCGAAACATTATTGGTTTGGAATTGCATGCTGGCGCTAGAGAAAGTGAGTGGACCTAATAAGGTCACTTTGGTATGGGTGTCTGGGCATGAAGGAATACCCGGCAACGAAACCGTAGACACACTGGCCAAGAAGGGAGCTAATAAGGCACCATCTGGTCAAGTAGCAGGAGTTCCTTTTGCAGTAGGCAAAAAGAATATCAGGTGCTGTCTGAATAGAGAGCACTTGGTCAGGTGGGAAGCAACTAAGACCTGCCGCCAGGCCAAGACCCTGATGAGTAACATCAGGCCAAGTAGGGCTAAAGAACTACTGGCGCTGAATAAACAGAGACTGAGAGCGGCAGTAGGACTGCTTACAGGCCATTCCACGCTACTCAGAGCACACCTATTCAATCTCGGACTCGAGGAACGGAAGGAGTGTCGTTTATGTGGGGACGAGCAAGAAGACAGCGGGTATATATTGTATCATTGTCCGGCACTTATATGCAAAAGATACAAAACCTGGGGACGAATGTACCTAAGTCCCCAGGATTTAGAAAGAGCAAGGGTGACAGATCTAATAAACCTGGTACTAGGTTCAAGACTGGCTCCAAGCACCTAGCTAACAAAAAAGTGGGGAGATACAATGGATCATAACGATCTAGGTGTCGTCAGGGACTCTAATAGGACCACCTACTATTTTACTACTACTACTACTACCAGGATATAAGGCAAAATGTCAATCTTGCGGAAAAAAATATCTTACTTAACTGACGTTTCGTCTTTAAAACGCCATTTAAGAAGAAAGTCAAAACAATATTTCAGAGCCAAGACCAGTAAGTACACATTCAAAAAGTTATACTAAAACTTTTAAAATGCATAATAATAATTAAAAAAAGACCAATAGCTATATAAAATAAAAGTTTTTATTAGGGCATCAAAATAATAATTATTTACAATTTTAACCATCAATGTGCCTTTCAAATCGTAATAATAATAATTTATTGATTATTTTGCAAATAATTTCAAAAAATTAGAATTTCTTCTATTAAAACGTTCTCTTTCCATTCTTTCCAACTTTCGCTCTCATACAAATCTTTATTCTAATACAAATCACCATCTACAATAAGAAGTTTATATAGCTTCAAATAATGTGTACAATTGTGTAATATTTAAAAATAATTATTTATTTTATTATTTATTTTATTATGTAAAAAATAAGAAACGGAATCGATTATCAAATGATACAGCTTCCGCAATTTGCATTACTCGGTCAAGTTTCCAAACTCAAGGTATTAATTGTATTAATTTTGAAGTTGAGCCCAGACATTTAGAATTACATAACGCAGAAAATTTATATAAATAATGCCGTTTACATATCTGATGGTAATTTAGTTTGTGATTTTTTCTGTAATTTTTTTGTTTGCACTTTTTATTTTATACTTGTACGCTTATTTTTTATGCATGCTAGTTATTATTATTATTAACCATTGTTTTCACCAGTTTCAGATTTTATTTTATTGTTATTAGTCCATACGCCAGGTCGATTGAGCATTTTTATCCAGGTTGATGGCTAAAGTTAATGTTTTTTTTATGTTTTTTGGGTCGTAGAACAAGAATCTGTAAATAGTTTTTCCGTAAGTCGATGCAATAAGAAGTTATTAACAATTTATTTGTTTAAATTGCCCTAGCGATCAAACTATACATCCTATAAAAAAATGAACAAGAGAAAATTTGTTCCTCTTTTTACGACAAACAAAATGGCGTTAAAATTTTTCCAAAATTTTGATTTTTGACGGAAATGTCAATTTTTATTTTTTATTTTTTTTATATTAAAATTTTTTTTATATATTTTTTCGTTTTTGCAAGTTTGAACAAGTTCAGTTTCAACTGTTTTAACGAGAAAATTGAGCGCAAGCGCGCACGCCATGTTAGCCTTGTTAGGCGTGCGCGCTTGCGCTCAATTTTCTCGTTAAAACAGTTGAAACTGAACTTGTTCAAACTTGCAAAAACAAAAAAATATATAAAAAATTTTTAAATTTAAAAAAAAAATAAAAAATAAAAATTGACATATTTCCGTCAAAAATCAAGATTTTAGAAAAATTCAAACGCCATTTTGTTTGTCGTGAAAAGAGGAACAAATTTTCTCTCGTTCATTTTTTTATAGGATATATAGTTTGATCGCTAGGGCAATTTAAACAAATAAATTGTTAATAACTTTTTATTGCATCAACTTACAGAAAAACTATTTACAGATTCTTGTTCTACGACCCAAAAAACATAAAAAAACATTAACTTTAGCCATCAACCTGGATAAAAATGCTCAATCGACCTGGCGTATGGACTATATGGGTGTTTGCAATGTCACAAACAGAGAAGTGAACAGTTTAGTTTTTAAAATTTTATTTTTGTTATAATAATGATACAGATTCTTTTTATTTTATTTTTTTATTATTTATTTAATTATTTACTTTTTATTTTGATTAACGTTTGGGTTAATATTTTAATATTGTATAATGTACAATGTTCACTACTTGCTGGATTCATGTATATCTACATTATTGACTTTATACATATATTACATAAAAAATGAATACTTTTTATTTTTGTAAAGATATGTACTTTCATGAATACTGGTAAGGTTTTTGGCAATTTTCCTTACCCTTGCAACAAATGTTGGTATTCTTTGATTTCTGCCAAATAAAATATTTTATTTTGATTTACTCTTAAAAATGTATTTTATTACTTATTTCCTTATTATATTTTTTCCTTTTTTCCATTTAGCTTATTTTTTATACAAATATTTCTAATTAATTATTTAACTTTGGATAATTGCATACATATACATTCGCATGCACGTCATTCCCAGCCACGCACGCGCGCGCGCGCACGCACACACATACACACACACATAGTGCACACAATATTTCTTAATAATCTTTTAAAAAATTCTTTATTATTTCTAATGTTGAAATAAGGGCTCCAATAGTGCCCCCTTTCTTATGATTGTAATACTTTACTAAAGCTTCTATTCAGTACGCATGCGCGTAAAAAGCGGCCCATCTAGCAACACTGCTCCACATAGACTGACACTCCCGGGATTCCGCTACCGACCGGCATACTGTTCGGACGTGTTTCTTACTCTCGGCGGAATCTGTTCTCTCTGCCTTTCTTTGAGTCTTTTTTGTGCCTACTATCCTGTATTCTTGCTTCTGTTGTTCTTTGAGGATATTGCAATTGGAAAGCACCCCTTGTCTTTTGAGGTGGTTTTGATGAGAATACGCCTGTTCTGGAGACTGATGTTCTTGATTGTGAATACCAGCTACACATAGTCTGTGAGTCCGTTCCGAGCTTGATAACACACATGGTTTATACTTTTCTGTTGTCCTCAGACTGTCTTAATTTTCTTGTCTCGTGATTTATTTAAAATCTTTTTCCACTTATCTTTCTCTATATGTAATAATTCATTCCGTATAATATCTTTGCTTATTCCTGAATTTCGTTATCTGGCTCTTAATTTTTTCTTTTACTTTGTAATTTTTTCTATCAATTTTGAATTTTTTTTATTTAATTTTTCATACATAATTTTTTGCTTGCTTTGGCTATGCTTTTCTTTTCCTATTATTTTAATTACATCGATGTGATTTATGTGTTCATTTATTGCGTTAATCTTTTGCTCACTCTTCATATTTTTGTGTGTCCGTTCGGTTACTATGAATATCTGAGTTCTCTTATATTGTATCCTATTTTCCTTTTTTATTATATTATCCAATAATGTTTAGTTTTCATTAAAATCACATTATTAAGTAATTATTACCTATATATTTAACTTTGTCTTTCTGAAACCGGTATGTATTATTTCAAATTTTGTTTTTGATCGTTAGAGTTTAGCTCTTGTTTTCGTTTCTTTTGCTCGCAGCATATCTGATGCCTGTTTTTATGTGCGTTGTTTACGCTGCCTATTTCCCTTTCGGGTTGCTCGGATATTCTCTATTTCTGAATTTCTCACATAATTATCTTTAATTCTTTAACTTTTGTATGTCCGCATCTTTTGCTTATATATTTTCTATCTCTGAATTTTTCATATATATTTCTTATACTTTTAATTTTACATATTATTTTCTTCGTGTGATCTGTCGGTTTATTTCTATATTCGTGTTCTTATATATTTTATTTTACTTCTTTATTATTATATTATTTGTCTATGCTCAGTTTGTATTAAGATCTTAAAATTATTAATTTTAATTTAACTTCATCTTTTGGAATCCGTCTTTATTATTTTAAATTTAGATTTCGGTGTTAGAGTTTAGCTCTTGTTTTCGTTTCTTATGCTCGCATCATCGTGGTGCTCGTTGTTAATGTGCGTCGTTTGCGCTATTTATATATTACTTTTGGTTGATCGCTAGATGCTTTCTATATCTGTATATTTTATTTAATGCTCATTTCTACTTTAATTTTATATATTATATACGTGCTTAATAAGAACCATTATATTTCAGTTAAATATTATTTTCTGATTCATCTTTAGACTTGGTTGCCAAGCGTTAGCTGTGTATGTTTATCTTGTTTTGATATATTCTTTATGTATTCATATTTGACTGTCTCCTTGATGTGTTTCGTGTCCTGTTAGTGATATCTTCTCTCTCGATTCTAGTATTTTTCCTTCTATACCATGCCTAAAGATAGTGGTCGTAAGAATCGCTCTCCGTCTAAATCTAATCCTCCTTCTTCTAATAATGTGGAGAGTAATTCTAATAAAAAATCTCGTCTTTCTGATGATATGTCGTCTACCTCAGACTTGCGTCCTCCCATGTCCTCTGATCCTCCTCCTTTATCTGCTAGACAAATATTTATTCAGTCACAATCTAATAACAGATATTCAGAATCTAATCTTGCCCCTTTTTCTGTCCACATTGAAACTCTTTCCTCTGATATTGGGAACGTTGGAAATTTACATCCAATGAAAGTAGGTAAAATGTTGTGTCGCAGATTTAGTATTAAGGCCATGCATAGGCTTGGTAGAAATCTTATTAACATTGATTTCGATGATTTTAACGATGCTAATTCTTTTGTGGAGTCTAAGGAGTCTCTCTTACCAGGCTGGTTTGCCTATATTCCTAACTTTAAGCTTTACAGAATTGGAATTATTAGAAATGTGGACCTGAAGCTTTCATGTGATGAGATTATCGATGGTTTTACGTGGCCTGATAATCCCATTCAAGTTGAGTCACTAGAAAGAATGAAATATAGAGATAAAGACAGTAATGAGTTAAGATCTTCTTCCTCCATTAAGATAACCTTTGCTTCTAATCTGTTACCTGAATTCGTGTTTACATGGAGAGTTAAATGTAGAGTATTCCCCTTCATTAATAAGGTTCGTAGCTGCAACAATTGCCTCCGTTTAGGCCATTCAATGGCTGCTTGTAGAAGTGACTCTTCATGTAATAATTGCGGATTGGTCCATCCTTTCTGAGACTTGTAACCCTAAGTATTTCTGTATCAATTGTAAGGGAGATCACCTTCCATCTGACGTCGTTTGCCCTATGCGTTTTTTTCATCGAATAATTAATACTGTCATGGCCTATACTAATTCATCTTTTGCTCAAGCTAAAAAAATTGTCAAGACTAGGAAGTTTGAGACTTGCCAACAGGCTGTTCAGACGTTTAGATCTCATGCTTATTTTGCTTGGTGTAATTTGGTTCCTCATGTGGATGTTTCTTCTCATGCATTGTCTTCTAGTCGCTCTTTCCGCAAAAAGAAAAGACGTAGAAAATCGGAGGATGAGGTTTCAAATTCTTTACCTGGCTCTGTTCTGGATGAGACTATTCGTCCATCCGTTGAGATGGATCACTACATGGAATTAGCTTGTCCGTCAGTCACTGGTCACTCACTCCCGTCTAACTCTAATATTGAACCTAATCTATATAATTTGAATAGTACTTTCCCTCACACAGAGACCATTCTTAAGGACCTTCGATTTATTTACTACTCTGATAGCTCTTCTGATGAAAAGGCTCATACCGTTTTACGGTATTTGAACATTCTCTTTAGTAATCTAAATTAAAAGTATAATTTTCCATGAAGATTTTACAATGGAATTGCAGGGGTGTTACGGGAAAATTTAATGAGTTATCAAATTTAGTTAACGATTTTGATATTATTTGTCTCCAGGAGACATGGCTACGTGCTCACTCTTATTTTTCTTTTAGGATTTCACTTAAACGAGTTTCTCCTCTAGAGGTGGATATCTTTACAGATGGATCAAAATCTGGGGAGTTTAATTCTGGGAATCTCTCCGTAGGTGCAGCTGTGTGGGTACCTAAATTTAATATCACTTGTAGATATAAATTAAACAATTACTCGAGTTCTTTTTTGGCAGAGGTCTATGCCATTTCCGCAGCTCTGGACCTTATGTGGGCTAATTCCTGGCAGTTTATTAATATTTGTACTGATTCTTTAAGTGTCCTTCAAGCCCTTAATAACCCGAAACCTTTTAACTTTTGTAAGTTGAGTCCTCAGATCCTTGATTTAAAAGTGAAAATTGGTTTAGCATTATCTTGTAATAGGTCTGTTAGATTCTCCTGGTGCCCTGCTCACAAAGGTATCCTTGGCAACGAGATCGCTGATATTGCGGCTAAGTGTGCTGCTCTGGATGGTGCTCCTGCTTGTAATAAGATATCGTTTAAGGATGTTTCTTCCCTCTTGCTTGAGTCTTACCATGGTTTGGACTTAAGATTTCTGGAGAGTATTAATATTGGTTTTGGGAGGTTTTATATGGATAATTTGTTTGTTCAAAAGATTAATATTTCTTTCCTATTTAGATTTAAAATTGGTAGAAATGATTTTGGTATCTTGGCTAGACTCATTGTAGGCTATCCATTTAATAACGCTATAAAGTACAAGTTTGGCATTTGTGATTCTCCTGCTTGTCCTTGTGGATATGAAATTTAGGATATGGAACACATTTTCTGGGCATGTAAACTTTTTGATGACATTCGATTTAAGTTTGTTGGCTTTCTATTTAATTTAGGGCTTTTTGCGCCTTTTTCTAGTATTTTCCTATTGAGTCATCTCAATCGTAAAATAATTAAGGCTATTATTTCTTTTGTTAGAGACTCTAATATCAATTTATGAATATGCGTGATATCTTTCAATTACTTCAATTTGTATATGGTTAAAATTTTAAAGTTAATTAAGGCTTCTTATTAAATTCATGCATGTTTTTTCTTTGTGTTATCGACTTTACGATGGACATTTAAACAGACTGAGGTTTTGCCTCATAGTGTATTCGCCAGAGGGAGCCTAAATCCCCATAGGGGCTCTCTCTTTGGCAGTTTATCTGTGGTACAGTGGCTCCGCATTGAAGCCTGAAATCCATTGGGTTGTAAGAAGAAGAACAAGACTGACACTTGGATTCCGCTGTGAGCTGCCGTAGCGTGAGGTCGTGTGGCAGGAGAGTGTTCTATACTGGCGGATTATAATACGCAATAGATTTTTGAACTGAACGTATCTACGAGTTATATTAGGAAAATCTTATGGAGACCACACACACATAAGATAATCTAAACTGGGATCAGGAGCTACGCAGTTACATCTTTTAGAGGATATAGATGCTTATATTGAAAAAGCTCTCGTTTTTCTGTAGTTCTACGGGTGGTGAGTCCCCTCACGGGGTTTGCTAGCTCTTTCGGATTCAATTCAATTTGATTATTGGTTCTACAGTTATTTTTCAGATTTTTATTTATAATTTTTCAATAGATGTTCCTTCTTTTTCGATATTATATCTATATATATTCAATAATATCTTTTCATCATTATTTATTTTGATTATTTTCAACTTAAATAATTTGCGTGGATGCTTTCTCGTGCGTTTTATATATTATTTTGCTATCGTGAAGTTCTTAGTCATTAATTTGTAGGCTATTCTGTGTGACCGATATTTAATTGTCAAATTATACTATACTTTACTATTCGGTGTAATATTATTCTTATAATTCTATTCGTCTTTATAGTCATACATACGTACGTTTTTCTTGCTTGTGTCACGTGCCCTCGGTGTTGTTTTTGCGTGAACTTATTTTCGGTAACTTTAACTTTATTTGCGTTCTTTCTTCTATAACTGTAGTTCTAATTAGTATTATGTAATTTTAAGTATTTGCGATTGTGTTTCCTTATGTTTATTATATTGCTTGTAATTTTAAATATTTTGCGTGAACGCTTTCTCGTGCGTTATATATATTATTTTGCTTTCGTGAAGTTCTTAGTCATTAAGTTATAATTTTTTCTTCTGATTAATTAATATTTGAATGTCAAATTATATTTTATTATTCGGTTTAATATTTTTATTATAATTCTATTCAATTCTATTCGTCGTCGTCTTCCTAGTCATACTTATGTGCGTTTTTTCTTGCGTTCCGTGAATCACGGATGTTGCGTTGTCTGTGAGTTCTTTTTATATGAGTATTATAAGTTTTGCTGAATTTTGGCAACGTGCGTGTTGTAATAGTTTGACGGATTATTTGATTTGCGGTTTTCTGGATGTGTATTATGTCACTTGTGATTAATTCTAGTGTGCAATCCTTGAATGGGGCTCTGTTTATTAATAAGATAATAAATAATTATTTAGGGGATATTATTTGTCGTTTCAATGTTCGAAGTTGATTCTTATTTCCGTTGGCTGATTTGAACGTTAATTCCATCTGAATAATATTATTATTTTGGTTTGTAGCTTGTATTCTTAATACCCATCAGGTATTTTCTTGCTTTATTTCCATAGCGTTTATTTTTCTCCGAATACTCATAATATATTATACTCTTTATTTTGTATTTTGTATTGTTAGTTTTGATGAATTTGTAGTATCTCTTAAGCAACTCTATTTCTTTCTTTATAATTTTCTCTATATCGTTCTTTTTTAGCTTTAGTATTAGTAAGTATAGTAGGTTTATTGCTTTATACATTTTCTTATTTATAGTAATATACATAATAACTTATTGTGATTTTCAATCGGATTTGAAGCATTTATCTTTATCTTTTCAGTATGCCTAAGAATGATAGTAGAAAGAATAGCTCTTTGGAGGATAAATCCCCAAATTCAACGAGGGAGGTGGCGGAAAAGCCTCGATATGATAAGAACTCACGGAATATTCCCTTAAGTGGTAGCAGTAAAGCTATTGGATCGGATAATGACGGAATGGATGTCGATATGACATTGGATAATTCTACTTCTTCATTAAATAAAACTATTCGCTCGAATGAGGACGCTTCTTCTTCGCCGATTCAGATAAGAACTCAGTTTATAGCTTCACAAAAAGGTAATAAGTATAATAATTATAGCATTGCTCCTTTTTCGGTGCATATCGAATCTATTGCTACGGATTCAATGTCGGCTTCTAATATTGGTAATATAGGCAATTTACATCCCATGAGTATTGGGAAATCTATATGTGAAAATTTTCATAATATTGCGGTTATTAGGAAATTGGGGAGAAACATTATTTGTGTAGATTTTAATAACTTCCTGGATGCCAATAAGATGGTTTCATCTAGGGGCGTATTGCCTCCCCTTTGGGTAGCATATATTCCCAATTATAAAATTTTTAGATCCGGTGTAATTAGAGGTGTCAGTCCTTCCTTTCCGGAGAAGGAAATTGCAGAGAATCTTTCCTTTTTTGGGGATTCTATAAATATTCATTTTGTTGAAAGATTGAAATATAGAGATAAAAAAGATAATAATGAACTTAAAGACTCTTTTTCTGTTTAAATCACCTTTGTGGCTAATTTACTCCCAGACTCGATTCTCTTTTACAAAGTCAAATGTAAGGTGCACCCTTTTATAAATAGAGTTCGAAGATGCACAAATTGCTCTAAGTGGGGTCATTCGTCGACCTTTTGTAAAGGCGAATTAACCTGTAGTTTCTGTGGTGACAACCACGCCTCTGACATGTGTGATAAGTCAAACTTGAATGCATCGTGTATTAATTGTAAGGGGGATCATTTTTCTTTTGATATTTTATGCCCGGTTTATATGAAATTTAAGTTGATAAATACAGTTATGGCATTAGCGAATGTCTCTCAATTTAGGGCGGAGAACTTGATCTTTTCAAAGAAAATTACTTCTTGCAAACAGGCGGAAAGGGTACTTGGATCTGCTGCATTTGGTGGCTGGAATTTTGAGTCTTTGGGTGTCGGGGCCGGCTCGGAGAGGGGATCGGAGCGCGCTCCCTTCCGTCTTCCCCGGGATGGTTTCCCCCCTTTTAAGCGAGTTAGAAAGCCGACTCTAAATAGTGTGTCCGATACGGATGCTTCGTCCAGACATGATTTGACATTAAAGGTGCCTAATCTTAGTCAGCGTGGAACCTTGGAGGTTCTTGGTCCGTCGGAAGATGTTGATCGTCTTTCTAAAAAATTCCCGCGTCCTGGTGTCATATTAGATGACCTTAAGAATGTTTACTGTTCTAACTTGAATAGTAGGGACAAATCTTCGGCTGTCATGGATTATTTAAGATTGTTATTTGAAGACGATTCTATTGATACTATTAAGTAATTGGAAAATAATTTAATATCATTACAATTTAGTTTAATTTAATTTAATTTAATTTAATTTAATTTAATTCAATCCCTTTTTTGATACTTCGATCGTGTTTACCTCATCATTGGTTAACTCCATCAAGATTCTGCAGTGGAATGTTAGAAGTGTGATTAATAAACAGCCTGAGTTTTCTGATTTTATTAGGGAATATGATGTTGTCTGTTTACAAGAAACTTGGCTTCAAAATCAAAGTTACTTTTTCTTTAGAGACTTTTACACGTTCAGAAATGACAGAGATCATATAGGTGGTGGTACAGCTATTCTTTGTAGACGGGAGTTTGATCCTGTCTCTGTGGATATGGTCCTCCCTGAGTTTTTTGGGTATCGAGTGTTCTGTGATTTCTATCAAATGTAATAAGTTATCTTCAGATAGAATATTTATTGTTTCGATATATAAACCTTCTCACCATCACGTAAACGAAGCTGGTTGGTCTTCTTTTTTCTACTCAATAGATTCTCATTTCAATGCAAGGGGGGTTATAATCTGTGGCGATTTCAATGCACAGCACACCTCATGGGGTTCGTCCCGATCGAATCCGGATGGAAGAGCCTTAGCGGAGGCTATGGTTCATACCCGTTTCTCGTATCTGAATGACGGTTGCTCCACGAAAATCTCTGAGGTTGTCGATCGGATTAGTGTTCCGGATCTTACCTTGGTATCGGATAATGTCCGTTGAAACTACTCTTGGAATGTGTTTGATGAACCTATGGGCAGTGATCATTTCCCGATAATTATTCAATTCCACTTTAATCATTTTATTGAAGAATCTACAACTGATTCGGGTAAGAAGAGACTTAATATCCTTGATCTCGACAAAACTCTGTTTTGTCAGCTGGTAGATGATGGTGTAAATGGAATGCCTGTGAGTTTAAGTCCTGCTAGTAGACTTTATGAACTTTGGAATGAGAACGTTGTTGAGTGTGCTTTGCGTGCTGGTGCTAAAATCGTGGATTCTAAGGAGGTTATAATTTTTGATCACTCCTCAGGAACTCGTGGTAGCTATCCGGTGAAGTCTTCGAGGAAAAGGGTTAACTTGCCTTGGTGGGATGAGGAATGTCAGGAAGCGAAAGATAGTAGGAGAGATGCTTTTAGGAGGTGTATGTCGAATTTTTCAAAAGAAAATCGTGCGAAATATAAAATTGCCTCTAATAAATGTAGAAAGGTCATCCGCCGTAGGAGGAGAACCAACTTTCATAATTTTATTAATGATATTAATATTAACTGGAATGTAAAATCATTTTGGGATACCGTTGGGGCTTTTAAGAGGAGTGTGTATTTTAATAGACCAAGTCCTCCTTCTGAAAGTAGATCTTTGGCTATCGATAAATCAATTGATGGGCTATCTCCTCCATGGGTTCTTGACTCTTTTGGGGAGGTTATTGATTCTCCCTTTTCATCTATTATTTTTGAGGATAAATTTTCGATTGACGAACTTAAATCTATCATTATGTCTTTAAAAGTTAAAAGTACTCCAGGTCCGGACCTGATTAGTAATCAATTATTGCGTATTTTGCCTGATTCCGCTTTAAATAAACTTCTTGAGATTTTCAATTTAATTATGGAGGATGGTTCATTTCCTGATTGTTGGAGATCTTTTGATGTCTCGCTTATTCCGAAACCCGGTAGGAGTGAATTCAGACCAATCTCTTTGGCTTCATGTATCCTTAAGATCTTGGAAAAATTGGTCAAGGTGAGACTGGAGAAGTATCTTAAATTGGATTATGTACTTCCTAATTGTCAATTCGGTTTCAGAAGAGGTAAATCATGCGAGGATTGCCTTGCCTTCATTAATTTGGAAATTTATAGATCCTTTGTTTAACGTCAAATGACTGGGGCGATCTTCTTGGATATTAAGGGAGCGTATGATAACGTCAATCCTCAGATCTTATTCGGGATGATTAATGAACTTAATATTCCGTCGGGTTATAAGAGGTTTCTTAGGAATTTAATAAGTCCAAGAGATGTTAACTTTTATGAGTCGGGTAGATCTTATGGGAGTCGTGTTCTCCAGAATGGTCTTCCTCAGGGCTCAGTGCTTAGCCCTGATCTTTTTAAGCTTTATTTGAAGGATATTCTTAAAATTATTCCACATAATGTTAAGGTAATACAGTTTGCTGATGATGTGGCTTTCTTGTGTTCTGACCCGAATCTTGATGTAATTTTGGAAACCTTAAGAGGCACCTTTGATAGAGTTGAAAATTGGTTGTGGGATTTGGGTCTTAATATTTCATTTCCCAAGACCCAGTTCACTATTTTTCATAGAAAAAGATCGATTACTTTACCCGATAATTTAGAGGTTTCTAATGGACTTCTTCCTTTTCTTAAAATAATTAAGTATTTAGGTATGAACATGGACGTAGGCCTCAGGTGGCGAGATCATATTGTGTTTCTGCGAGCTAGGACCATGTTGCTTTTCTAATATACTGAAATGGCTGGTGAGTCGTACATGGGGAATTGATCATCGTAAGGCACTAAATTTTGTCAATGCCACTATTGGGGCTCAATTAGAATGGGGTGCAGTTTGGTACCTTAGTGCAGCCAATACCTATTTATCTATTGTCGAGAGTCTTTTATATTCTGCCTTTAAAATCGCGTTGGGCTTACCTAAGTCGTCTCCAAATCGGGTTTGTTGGTTTTTCAGTGAGCAAAAATCATTTAGAAGAAGAGTTGCATATAAATGTAATAAATTTTTATTTAAATCGATTCAGTTGAGAAATAATAAACTTATTAATAAGATTGATAATCTTTACAATTTATCTTTAATGCGGCCCCTAGTAATATCCCGTTTATAGTTAAAAGATGGCCGATGGTTAATCCTTTTAGATTCAGTTTATACATCTGGAATTTTCATCCTACTTTTTCCTACCCCTTTAGATTTGACCTGTCCACTACTGTGTTTGACACAACGTCTGGGTTGTTGGCGAGGGATAATGCCTCTCCTAATCAGGCTTTTATTAACCTTATTTCCTTCAATAGGGCCTCTCCTCAAGAGGTTGTTGTTTACACTGATGAGGTTTGAATCAGCCGACGGGTGGCTTGTTGGTTGCTCTGTTTGGGTTTCTCAGTTTGATTTATTACTTAAGTATAAATTGAATGATCTTTCGAGCTCATTTACGGCGGAATGTGTCGCGATCGCCAAGGTTATTGACCTTGTATGGTCCCAGTCATGAAACTTTGTTAACATATGTTCGGACTCTCTCAGTGTTATTCAGGCTTTATCGAACACGAATCATAATTACAAGCTTTCCCCGCTTATCCCAGATTTGAAAATGAAGCTTTCTATGGCGGCCTATGAAAATAGGGTTATTAGATTTACCTGGTGCCCATCTCATAAAGGGATTCAGGGTAATGAGATAGCAGATAAAGCAGCTAAGAAGGCCTCAGATGAGGGGTCCTTTGTTAATAATAAGGTTCTCGTTCAAGGATGCGCTTTCTTATAATTTATGTGTTTATGAAAATATTGATGCTCAATTTATCAGGAATATTAATGTAGGATCGGGAATGTATTATATGAATAATTTCTTATCTTTTAGATTAAGCTTTTTACTAAATATAGAGGTAATCGTTATGACCTTTGTGCTTTGATACGGATAATTACAGGCTATCCTCTCGTTGGTACTATTAAGTACAAATTTGGGTGGATTGAATCTCCGAAATGTTCATGCGGTAGTGAACTTCAAGACATTAATCATATTTTTTGGTCTTGTTCTTTATATGATGATGAAGACTGGTATTAATTGAAGGATTGTTAAAGGAACATCTATTTTGCGCCTTTCTCTGTGGAATATTTGATAGGCAACCTGAATATTAAGGTGATTAAATTAATTTTACAGTTTATTAATAATTTGAACTTTAAGATATAGTTTTGCTAGCAAACCTTAGAGAACTCGTTCCCTAGTCTGGTGAAAATACAGGCGTGGTCTTGAATGGCCCGCCACTTGAGAGTAAAATTATACTTGGTTATTGGAACACCGAGAGGGCGCCTCCGACCCAACTAGAGGCTCCTCTAGGGTTTTAAGTATCGTGGTACTGTGGCTCAATCTATGAGCCGGAAATCCATTGGGTCTTTAAGAGAAGAAGAAGAAGAAGAAGACTGACACTCTATCGCCAGCGATAGCAAGAGTAGCACCGACTAGCTCCGACACAAGGCGTTCGCATACACCACCAGGGACACCGCCGGCCTGGAAAGAAAACGAACGTTGGGGAACACGTCAGCCTCTCCATCGGACAAGAACACGGCCGTGCCTGCTGTGGGAGTGAGCGCCCGGCTTAACCCACAGATCTCATCGGCCCTTCTCAGGGCCACATAATACTTGTAATCGGCCCTTCTCAGGGCCACGTAAATTCCAATCGGCCCTTCTCAGGGCCACTTACAAATCTACACATATATTGTATATAGAGCTTTTATATACATAGAAGTGAATACATTAAAAATAGTGTACTGCAGAAATCAACGTCTAGTCTGTTACGGACCTTTTGACATAGCGACTCCATCCTTCCTGCGAGCGAATATTCGGCGAACGAGCCGAAACTACTTGGCCAGCGCG